>JANHFX010015344.1:0-54664 GCA_027560015.1 Chloroceryle amazona | reverse complement strand
TTCGAGAACTCCCCTCCTATTCTCGTCATAAAAAAAAAATTCATCCTTTTTTATTTTTTTTTTTTTTTTTTTTTTTTTTTTTTTTTTTTTTTTTTTTTGGGTGCTGTTTTTCTTATTTTCCCCTCTCCATCTTCTTTTAGTCATGCCCACAGTGGAGGAAAATGGGCTCTTTTTATCTGTCCAGTTTTATCCTCTATGAAAGCTAACAGCATTGTCTTCACCTAACAAAGATATTTACCAAGCAGAATGAAGCGAGGAGAACGAGTGCTGTGTTACAAAATGAGGACAGACTTTTGCCTGCTGAATCAACTGCTGAGATCAGTGAGAAGGTTCTGCTGCTTTCAGTAGGTGTGGATCAGACACGGGGGATGCTGCCTTTCTCCTGGCCTGTCCTCTCCGTGGCCAGTGTCACCATGGACTTCAGAGGGTGAATTTAGACCTGGGAGCCAGACCTGGCTCTGCTCCCAGGTCTGGACCTGGCTCTGCTCCCAGGTCTGTCATTACTCCACTGGCTGAAATCTGGCAAGCTTTCCCAACCTTGGTCTCCCTATCTGTGTACTGTAAAAATAAACAACAACAAAAACTTCTTGAGCTCAACAGCAGAAAGCAGAAAGCCACATATACCAACAGAATCCAGCTCTGCAAGATCGAGCGTATTCCCAGGTCTGTCTTCTGTCAGCTTCCAAGCATCACCTCCAGCAGAGTCAAATACAGTAATTTACAGGCGTTTCCAATCTGACAGCCTCGTATGCATTAAACAGGGAGCAAAATTTGTGCTCGCCCTTCTAATGCTGCAGGCTGGCACGCTGGTGTCTGCACAGATTATCTACTTCTGTTGCTTATTCTTCACCTGAAGTCCTGTTTCTTACACCTGTTACACTTGCTACCTTATAAATGGTGAGAGAGTTCAATTCTCATGCTCCAGGGCACGAGCTGATAACCATCTGGACTTGCAGAAGAAATCCACTCTCTCTTCCTTTCTATTCTTACACAACAAGGGCAGTGAAGAGGGGCTGATAGGGTAATTTACACCTTCTTCTCCAAGTGAAATTGTTTGCATATGTTCTAGGCTCACATGCACACACACACACACACAGCAAAATGTATAGATCTGTTGAAGAGGAGTTTAAGCTGGTGGTCTCTAGAGAGTTCACTCCTTTTGACAGTGAGCCCTTCAGGAAACTTAAGCACGGTCAGGCTTTGAGGTTGGAAAAACAAGAGCATTCTGCTCACCCAGTATAACCTTCTGCACATAAAACTACACAGCCTGTGATCTTTGCATCTGACCACAAACTTCTGGTGGGGTTACAACTTGGTTTTTTGAAGAGATGTAGCCAGCCTTGAATACTGCAAAGCACTTGTATTCAGCATGTCTCTGGCTGTGTTTTTCAGTACGAGTTGTCACGTAACAGACGCATCTAAAAGGTGAAGTACAATGTCCTGCAGGCTGTTTTCACCTTGACTCATTTTGGAACAATCTGAAGACACAAATCCAATGCAAAGTGTGATGTACAGTACCACCAGGAGCTGCTGTTTGGTTTCAGTTTTGATGGCACAGCCACACAACAGCAGGCATGACGGAAACACCATTCACCCTTAGTGTTATCTAACTTTTTGTTCCACCTCAGCCAGCCACTCAAACCTTACACCTGGCCGCGTGGTAGGCAGGATGATGAGGCGAGAAGGGGGTAAAGACAGACCTCTCATTTATCCCTGCTTTCTGCAGGGCAGACGGAATTGTTCTCACTCCCACGCCAAAAGCTGCTTAGCACAGTTGGGCAAACAGCAAAGGGGCCAGAGCATGCAAATCAGCAGCTGGCTTCCAAACACCCTGGGCCAGATGCATCATCACTGGCAGCATCAGGCAGGCTAATTCTGACTGTAAGACACAACTTGAGGGGGAAAATGACACTGGACAAGTTTGGAAGACTTGAATGTCTGCTACCAACTGGCTCTTTAGGAACTGAAGCTCTCTTTTTTTTTTTGTTATTAACTAAATTCCTCCATGTTGCTCATAAAGCATAATATGTGGTTCTGCATATGATGGTGTATGTCAAGTACAAGAGGGGCATGAGGTTGCGTTTTCCTCTTCATTTCTTTCTAAAGGCAACATGGTCTGGAGGAGAAACATAGGATTGGATTCAAATCTTTCTCCCAGGCTCTGCCAGAGCAAGTTTTTATAGGTCCCCTCCTTCTGTCTCCCTTCATCATCTGGAAAGCTAGACCACCAAAATGCAAAGAGGTGTCACGGGGCTTGGTCAGTCAACATCTGAAATGCTTCGAAAGCACAAAACACTGCGTGGCTGCTTCAAATGACCACGGATGGTCCAGTACTTGGGCAGCGCTGTCTCTGCTGCTCTCCGGTTCCCTGCTCAGAGGTACGGCTTGTTGTGGCACACCAGGGGCCCTGTGTTGATCTCACATTCGAACCTGATAGCACAAACCATGATGTGCTGCTACCCGAGAAGGGCTGCAGCACTGAGCTCAACAGCAGTGCGCTGGTCATGCTTAAGGGGGTTCCCCATTTCAGCACCCCAACCTGGGTGCTGAGATCCTCCCGAGGAAGGAATTTTATGCTATCCCTGCTGGAGCTGTTGCACTGACTTCTTACCACAAATGCCTTCCCCATAGCTACCAGCACTGGCAAGCTCCTACCCACAGGGCGCTCAGCAGCTCTTCAGGAAGCTCTTCCTCTACTATGGAAGGTAAAGGCAGGAAGATTAAGGGCCCTGCTTTCTCAGGAAGCCTTTCTACTTCCTATGAGGACGGGAATGGGTGGCAGAGAGTTGTGGCATGCTTAGCTATCTCCATTCAGATGACAACCTAAGTAAGTGCCTTCTGGGGCTGCTCTTGGGTTGGCATACGTGTGGAAGATGCAGACCTGCCACAGGATGAACCCTGTATTGCTGATGGTCTATGCACTTGCTGTTAGAAGAAGGGGACAGAGGTCCAGTGTGTGGTGATGTGCCTGACCCCTTGCTCTTTCCAGCACACACCGCTTGACCCCAGTAGCGAAGCGGGAGCTGTTGGTTGCTGCTGGCCCACAGAATTGCCTCAGCCTACAGTAGAGAGTTGGCTCCACAGGTTTGAGGCCCAGAGGTAAGCAAAGGTAGAAAAGGAGGAAAAGGTTAATTCTGGCTAATCCTCAGACAGAATTATCTAGGAGGTGAGTACAAACTGGCACAAGAGAGATGGATGACAGGAGATGAAAAATGTGTCTTTATGGGTCTTGTTAAGTTAAAAATGGTTGGATAGGAAACAGAGGAGCCATGTGATGGGCAAGAAGAGAGAACCCAGCAAGGCCTGCGTGCCCTTTAAAGAGGTCTGAAACTGCCTATAATCAGAAAGACAAGGCTTTGGGAAGCTTCCTACACTGTTGGGAACAGAGGGCAAACCAGCTTTTTCAGTAGAAATCCAAAATAAAAAGGCATAGGCTTATGTCTCCTGCCGTCCTGTTGAACACGGCATTGGAAGCATAGCACAAGGGCAGGTAATGGCTCTGCACACCATGTCTGCTCTGGGCCTCTGGGGATGCAGACATCTACAGAAACAAACCCACTGGGTTGGGTTTCTGCCGTGCTGACTTTGCTAGTGTGGTGCCCTGTGACGCAGCCCTGCTCATCTCACTGTTTGCACAGAGACCCTGGAAAGCTGACACACCCCAAACCCTTAGGGCTTCAGAGTCATCAAATAAATAAAACTGCTTTTCTAATGCAGCCTTTGGAAAGCCCGAAGAAACATATTGATTGGAAAATGCTTGATTAGAATGACCGAGCTCTAAGCTCTCATACAGGGAAATAAATCTTTTCTATTCCCCACAACCAGTGCCAAGCTCAGCTTCCTGGAAGCAACTATGGCCCTTTCTGGAACTGAGGTGAAAATCCCATGTTCCATCACCTCCCCTGACCTGCTGACATTACACATGGTTTGCATTTGCTGATCAAACGCACAAGCAGGACTCTAAATTGGCTTGCTGGGCTGAGATAGCTCACTGATTAATGATGGCAGATCAAGTCATTGGTACAAAAACTCTACAAAATCTGGTCTAAGTGGTAAAGGAGGGAGGAAAGGCCACACTCTATAGAATTAAAGATGAAGAAGATATTCTCCTGCACTCTGTAGCCAAACTGTTTTCTTTGCAGATGTAGGTTAGTAAATGATGCAACTCTCTTACACAAAATTACTCAGCTACGTCCAAGACCCCCTGACACAGCAACAGTCAGGAAAGTCCCTACACACTGCAGATCGATTCCTGAAGGGCTCAGAGTTGTACCCGATGTCAGAATAGCACCTCAAGTGCAACCCCAGTCATTTAATGTCGCCTGTTGGGCTGCATTTCTTGTAACTGAAGTAAATATCTGACCGAGCAGCTGCCTCTCTCTCCTCCTTTCTGTTTCCACCTACATCATCTGGAGCTGGCTGGCAGAAAAGGTGGACCTTAGGATGTATCCCTCTTTGCCCCATGAGCTGCCCTGTTTTCAGATCAGACAGAGAAAATGTTATCATGCTGGAGCAGTCTACCTACTGCGGACAGGCAGTTTGAGGCCTGAAAAGAGAGTTCACTCAGGATGAAGCAAACCAGTCAAGATAAACGGTGCTGGTATGTGTGCTAACATGGCCACAGTTTGAAATTCTGGAAGGGAGAAGCTGCTGAGCAGAGAAGCAAGCAACCATGGTGGTGAAGAAAAGACTGGCCTCTTTTTTCGGCACTCATTCCACGAGCCATGTCCAAGAGCTTTCAAGAACAGCGCAGAATGGCTCTGGCTTCCTTTTGGGTTGATTGCAAAACCTTCCTCGAAGCCTGACAAGAGCTCTCCTTCCAGGGCAGAGTGAAGGCTGGGTTTTTGCATCTGGGCACTACAGTCAGGGAAGGCCAGAGCACAACAGCAAGTCAGGGAGCTGCAGTCAGTGCAGTGCCATGCGGCTGGCTACAGCCGCTACCATGCTGGCCACGCTCATGGAAGAAGTTGCTTGGGTCCCCCGCCATCCCTCTCTTCACTCACGCTGTGTCTATAGGCAGAGAGGGCAGGTGACCACGGGATTCCTACCAGAGCGAATTGTGCAACACACACAGCTGGCAGGGGGATGGGGAATGGAGAAATGTTGGTTTGGATCTGCTCCCAGTCATAGTCTTAATCCACTCCTGACTCTTCAACCAATTTTGGGCCGTGTTCCACGGAGCAGACATTGCTTTCCTATTGCTCCCTTCCAAAAGGAGCTGCAAGAAATGTCTTCTGTTGCTTTTCTCCTTGTATGTGCAAAAACTATACCCTAAACAAAATGAGCTGAGCCCTGACAATGGCATGGCTTAGCTAGCTAAAAAGACCATGCTGCCAAAAGCAAGGCAGTTTTGCAAGTAGAAGTCAAGGAGATTAGAAAAACTTACATTTTCTTCTCAGCAATTTTTTATTGTTTCAAACCAACTGATCTTAATCCAGATCAAAATTCAGGTCTGACAAACATTCTTGACAGTTCCCCTGTATTGGACGCGGCCACTGCTGATAGTCCATTAGTAATAGATGCACATTTACACTACACAGCGCCTTTCAACTGCAGGCAGATTAGATTGTTCTGGTTTATAGCTCTGAGGCACAAAGTCACTGGACACCTGCCCATACACTGAGTCTATTGTAAGAGGGATCAAATCCAGAACTATATGCTGCTCCTCTTTACAACCGGACAATTGCAGAGCATCTTTACGTCCCTGACATCTACTTGTCCGTCCAACTTCTTGTGCTGCTTACTCGGTGCAACAATAATTTTAAGGTACAAAAACACCAGCTGTATTAGAATGAACTGTCAAGACATGCTGCTTCTTTCTTTTAACACGATAGGGCCTTGAAGATTTGTGAGTAATTAGAAATAAATTGATCTTGGTAGTCTTCACCTACATATGGTTTTACTCGAGTCTTTTGCCTGCTGCCTAATTGCTGTACTGTGGAGAGAGGTGCTGACATTATAACCATGCTTACAGTATGCAGCAGCAGTGCTGGAGATGGAATGGAAAGCTCTGATTTTAGGTACCTGATCAAGACTTCGGAAAGATGTGAAAAACTGAGGAAATAATTTCTGGCTGTAATGAATACAGCCACTGAAATTAAGATGGTTCCTTTCAGCAATTTATCACGTAATCAGCTAGGTCACCTCCATCTTCCAGTGGCTGCAAACTTAGAGGTGATTCTACTGTTTTGGAAGGGAAAGGTCAGGAAGTCCTTTTTGTTAAGCTGAATCAAGTGGAAAGTTTTGAAAACTCAATTTCACATGCCAACAAAACACCAGCACCAACATAGCAAGACATTGTAATCCTCCTGCATTAAGAAGCTGCTTTCTTCTCACAAGGAGATTTTGTTCTCAGAGGTTCACATCCTGAAGAAGTTGGGTCCCTTCCCCTTGAAGAATTTTGGCTGGGACTTTGTTTCCTAACTCAGATGTGACTGTGAAAGCTGGGAGAGGGGAGGGCATACACAAAGAGCATGTTTTCCAGGCTGTTTCCAGGGAATGTGAGGCCAGCTCCACTACAGAACAGTCTACACCGTGACAGCAAGATGTCATCTGGTGGCCTCCTCAGCACCAGGCCTCCAAGCCTTGTGAGCTGCAGCTGCGCTTGCGCTGCTACTGTAAAAGTAGATTTTGGCAGCACAGCCAGAACCATTAAGCAAATTGATGGAGAGAAAATTCTACCACCAGCATGTGGTAAAAGCATGTCATACTTCTACTGTGACTGATTTCACTTCTGGACCTCTGTCCCTTGCTTACACAGGCGTTCTCCTTCAGACTCCTAATCCAGGAGGGCTACAGAAGCCTGCTGCAGTCCACCAGCATATGGTTTCTTCTCTGCTTTATGCAAAGACCTGCCTTCAGGTGACATTAAATATTAAATAATGGGGGGAAATGGTGCAAATTACAGCTCTGGAAACTGCAAGCAGTACTCCATTTGGAACCATGTCTTGGGCTTTGGAGGGAAAAGCCCGTTCTTAGCATGCTGCAGACTTTTCCCACTCCCCAGATGCTGCAAACCAGAGTTCTGACGTGGTTAAAAGCTCCAGATTTAGCTTCATTCCTTGATGGTTCCTTAATGAACCAAATCCCTGCAGCTCTTAGAACCTGTCAGTCATTCCTCCAAGAAGACACTGATGTCCTAGAGAAAGGTCAAATGCTTAAAACAACAGCTTTGGGTGCCAGGGGTCCTTTTCCACATCCAGGGGGACAAGAAAGCCACTGAGATGGGCTCCAAACTGCTCTACAACAGATCAGCCACACAGAAGTAAATGCATTGCATCTGCATGGGGCCCTTTAACTCTACCCTTCACTGCAATGTGTGCACAGAAAGGCTTCTTGTACTAAGGTACTTGTGCTTGAAATACATTGATAATGAGAACAAATTAAGTGTGTGCTCTTTGATTATCAGATGATAAATTATCATGATTATCTTTGCTGCAGCTTGAGAATTGCTTCCTCTCCAGGGTTTAACTCCTGCTTGCTCTGAAGCTAGTTGGCACACCCTCTAACTTCTTTTATTAGCCCCCCAAAAAAACTGGCTTCCACTTAATATTTCCGTGCAAGTCCTATGAAGTTGAGGCATTACTTCTATTTGCAGCTACTTGAAAATACTGCCCAAGGAATCAGAAATCATCTTTATTAATTGGGACAGCAGGCAAGATCCTGTCTGGGAGCTTGGATGCTGTGCTGTGTGTCTCAAAGACACATGCATCCTGCTGTCAGATGCACGGCTGCAGCACTTGCAGCAATCCCCGGGGTGCCCTCGGAACTGGCTCCCTGAGGTGCCAACCACAACAAGCGCTTGCGCGTCCGCTGCACATTCAGGACAGCCTGCCTGACACCACGGTACCTAGTTCATGCTGAGATCTGAGGGTGCTCTGGCTTCAGTAAATTCTTGGGCAGCTGTGACACTGACTCACCTCTGACTGCAGCGCAGACACACGCTTGTGTGAGCCATGGCTGCCTCTCTCTGACAATCTCCAAGCTCAGAAATACACACTTTCAGTTGTTCCACTCCAGCTTCATAAGTGTCTTGCTAGAGTCTTATGCTTGAGGGAAATATCTCCCCTCCTGAACTGGGTATACTGGAATCCCTTTCTATTATTCTGGTACGAAGGAGCCAGCTGGGATGTCTGCAATCACTGTCTTGTCCTTCAAACCAGCTCCTTTCAGTCCACAGCTTGCATGATACATAGTGTTCTGTGGCAGTGCCAACTCAGTGTTATCTTCTGGCCACCCCTTCAATGTAGCAGTGCAACTGGTTGGAGGAGCCACGTTGTGATCTTGATGAGAGAAAGAGCCTGTATTCAAGTATATATGTACCTTGGTTTCTGCCAGTCTGCTTTCTGAGCTGATTAAGAGCACGGTTGCACTAGCAGTTAGGTCAACACAACAGGCAGGGAGGTGGCAAACTGCAAAAAGAATAACAGCTGGATGTGGTGACAGAGAGTGCTGCTGTAGAACATGTCACGTCACTGAAAAATGCATGGGCTCGCTCTGTTACTCAAGTTTAATCTTGATGATGTCACCCAAAAAAGGCTTGCTTCCAGGGCTGGAAAAATTATTGCAATGTCAATAGAGGCAAATAATTTACCTACGCATTTCCAGTAGAGGATCAAGTTTTGAATGAAAAGGAAAACAAATGGATGAGATAATTCACAAGGAGGTTCTGTCTCATCCTGCTTTTCGGGTTTCTTACAAAGGTGAAGGTGCTGTGAGAGAGGCTGCATACCTACTGTGATGGAGAACTGATACCATCACAGACACACAATTCTTAATAGTCTGGAAACCTACTGTGCTAGTACAGGCACCTAGTGCCCTCGACATCAGTGAGGACATCTTGTGCTGTCCTTCCTTCCACCCTTCCTTTCCCGCAGGAAGGATGGCCATCCCCGCGCTTGCTACTGCCGACAAACTACTGCAGATGCACTGGGGAAAGGGGCTGTCTGTCTCTTGAACTGTGTGTGTGGAGTCCCAGAGCTAAGGTCGGACTGGTCCTGGAGCTGCAACAGCAGGGAGGGCTGAGAAAGTTCTCTCTCTCAGCCCCCTCTCTTGATGGGGTGAGGGGTAACAACCTTACTTTTCTTAATTTACGTATTGTGAAAGAGAATCAAATGGTATCACCTGTCAGAAATATTCAGTACCATCTAATGGCTTCTTTACGTGTCTGACAGCTGTGACAGGTACTATAAAACACTGAATAAGGAGGGGTGAATCCTCATACCCTATTTACTATGTGGGTATTGTAAAAATGTAGTTGAAATGCTTTTTCATCAACTTGTCTAATTAAAATTGCCAGAGTAGCGCTCCCCCGTATTTTGGTAAATTTCAGCCAGCTCTGTGAAAGACACTGGTTAAATTACATAACTTATCTGCTGCAGAAATGCAGATTTATAGGTGTATCTGTCCACACATCAATTCAACAAGATTGTAATCGTGAGTGGAAGTCAGGAAAGCAACAGAGGTGACTGTATAAAGTAGTAATTTATCTTCTATTCTTCCGATGCTCCAAGACTTGCTTGGTTTACAAAGTCCAAACCAGTTTAGCTTCATTCTTTTGTATCACAACTTCCAAATGATCTCAAGTTTCTGCTCTCCTGGGAAGACTGATTCGCAACCAACTTGCACAAGATGGAACTCTTTAAAAATCCACCATTCAAACCCACTGGTCATGTATCTGGACTTGTCTGGACTTGGACATCCCTGATGTGGTATTTTCCATCCTATTCAGAAAAGCTTGCCTGGAAATCCTCTCTTGTTGGTTAAACTGACTGTGTCACAAAGTAAGTACTGGTTTTGTCAACCATACCACCAATGGCAATTTTTGGAAATGCTGTACAGTATTAGATGAGAGGAAGGAAAGTTTCTTGGTAACAAGAGCACAGGAGTCAAACCCAGATTGCGAGAGCACCACAGAGCTTAGAAACCTCTCATGCTGTGGATCAGTATCCGTACGTATGAGCAGGAGAGCAGAAAGGCAGGCTTGAGAAGAAGATCGGAAACGACCGATTCCATCAAGGAAGGATAGTGAACCATGTTTTGAGGAAAGGATACCTTCTAACCTAACCTTTCAGGTTGCCTCAACCTTTCCTTTCCTGACTTTTTTTTCATTCCTACGTTACAGAAATGACTAAGTTAAAAGATCCACACTGTCAGTGCAAAGCAAGTCCAGGTCTTTTCCTTTCTTCTTAACAAGCTACAAGTGGAAAACTACTTTTCTGAAATACTTTGGTTATTAATGTGATGTTGATTTTTTTCACATGACTGGGGTCAATTGGCTTAGCACTGACAGCATGGTACAGAAATGCAGACATGGGCACACTGTCAGGTTCGGGGGGGGAGAGGGAGTCTTCTCCAGCAATTTCACACAAAATGACATTAGGGAAAGCAAAGTGCCAAAAATTTTCCCGTGAAACCCTGAAAAAAATCTGCAGACTCTAGATGTCTCACACCACTCTGGCAGATAATAAACACAGAGCATATGGACTCAAATGCTGTATGTTCATAAAAACACAGTCCTCCATGTCTGACACCACGCAGAGTTTCTGAGGACATGAATGCCATTTCAGAAAGGATGAGCACCTCTGCTATTCAGGTGTTTGGACAAGCAAACAGTGGGAATTCAGGAAAAGGTGTCTTTGTGGGCTGGTTTATTCCTTAATAAGTTATTCATATTTCTTTCTTACACCTTCCTCTGAAGCTGGAGTGGTCAACTTTCAGCTTGATCCCGTTCAATAGTGTCTGTTCCCTGCTCTGACCAAATTTGTTAATCTTGTTTGATCCTCAAACACTACTTCACTTGAAGACTAATTCTCAAAAGAAAAGAGTGTGATTACTTTCTAACAGGTTGTTTTGTTGGTGCCTCATTTTGGTTTTTTTTTTCTAGATTTTTCTCCTTCCCCCACTACCCCTGAGGTGTGCACGACATCCGAAGAGGAGATTTCTTCTGGCAGCCCAACCTCACCCTTATTCATTTAGTGCTGTCACAGTCATGCTTTTGCAACTCTGTTGACGGAATCAGGTAGGAGGAGGAGGAGGCTGATTCGGCAAGAAGAGTCTTTTGTTTGCACGTAAATACCTTGGTGTTATCAGAAAGAAACCAAGTAGAGAGCAGCGTGTGTTGAACAAAAACAACAACAAAAAAAATCACAGCATTGTTACTCTGGTTTTCCCCCTTCTCTCCCAGAACTCTAAGTGATCCTCTGTGTCTAAGAGAAGGGCTGGCAGGCAGAAGAAGCATCGCTTCACTGCCTGACAGCATCCTTGCAGCAATTACAACAATCACTAACCTGGAGAAGTGATATTGGGAAACAGATTGTTCTCAGTAAGGGGCATTGAAAACTCCATTTAGGAACCAGCTTTGAAGACAAAAAACCCCAAAAATCTTAAAACCAAAGCAGGGATCTAGAAGAATGGTTTGAGACATGCATTAGTAAGGCCAATGAATTAGGAAGGCCAAGAGAATGCATGCAGAGATGCTTATGGCAGAGGACAAATCAGCAGAGAACTTAGCCCAAAGCTGCACACAAAGTACCAGCATTTCTCAATTTCTGTTGGTTTTGGTTTTGCCAAAGGTACATCCAGGAACAGGGCTCCCCAGCTATACTGTTTGCAGAGGCAGATGTGGCACTGATCCTGACTGGGACAGAGGGAGCCCAGCTCCTCTGCATCAAGCTTTCTATTTCTCTCTCTAAATTCAGCTCACTGATTGTTTTGAAGGCCTGACTATATATTTTTTTTTTTAATTTTTATTTTGCACAGCCTGTATCTCCATGCAACAAGATGGACGATCAAGGCTCAGAGCTTTTGTTGGGTACTGAGGAATGCCTCTGTGCAGCTTCCCGTTGGGCTGGTTGGTCCCAGAGCTCTGCAGCTTCAATGCGCACACATTTCTGCAGACTCTATGAGACTCCACTAAATCCTATTCTTCCACCCAGGACACTCTTTCTCTCACTATGGGGATAAGGAGAGAAAGACAACATGTTTGGGTTCTTCTTTTTGCATGCTACTCTGCATTCACACACAGAAAGATAACACTGATTTTTGCCTTCTTGCTTCAGAAATTCTACTCGCATGGTTACCTTTTAAGCCTGGGAAGTGGCAACTTGAATAAAGCAGCATTAGCAGACCAGACGCACTCTCAGGGTCGTGCACCCAACCCAGAGCATAACATTTCAGCCAACACATTGATCTGACCATACCCTCCATCTGCCTCCAGACCACTCGGGCACGGCCAAACGCTAGCTACAGAAAAATCCTCCTGAATACATCATGCTGACTGTGAACTTATTCCCTCCAGCTGAATATTAAAGAAGTGACGAGTTAATGCCTGCTCAAGGTTTTTACACCACTGGCTTTCAGGCCTGAAAGCACATCTGCACCTCCTGTGGAGATCTGAGGTCATCTTGACTATTTAGCTTCAGCGCTCAGGGTAGTGTGTAAGGAACCAAAAGGGAGAGAAAAGTTTCCCAGAATATCAGGAGGTTCACGTTACTCATTTGGAACACCATGTCTTCCCTTTTGGGTTAATTATCAAAACACTTCATAAATCTTGACACACTTGGAGAACACTGTGTAAGATTAGACTCTGCTTTCCCCCATTTCCATTCAGCTTGAGCGATGGCGAGGGTGGATTTAATGAGAAGACGGACGAGGAGAGGAGAGAGCAGCACACCTGAACCAGTCGGGCTGCGCCGGGCTGAACAGCGGGAAGTGTTTCTTCTTCCCCTCTCTGTTCAGAGTGGGACTCAGGATGCAGGGACGTCAGTGCCTTTAAAGAAATCGGGGACTATTTCTGTACCTCTGTCAAAGCCTAGCAGTTTTTTTTGCTCTCTTGCTTTGCCAGAATCCACATGAAATTGCAAAAAAATGGCACTGGGATACCATTGGGGTGCTTGCCCTGTCCAGGATTCATTTAGCATCTCTGCCAACCTCTCAGAAAGACATAAAAGAGGAGACAATTTTTAATCTCCTTTCATGGTGCTGTTGCCAACATCACAGGCTAAAGCTGCATCTCCTCAGGAAGAGGGACTTGAGTGTGTCCATAGCCACTATTTCCTAATTGGCAGACACAATGGAGAAGCCTTTTGCTTGCCCTGATAAGGTCATTTGCATAACTCTACCCAAGTGGCTTTGCATATATTTTTTTCTCTTCTTTTTCCTTCTCTCTCCACTTCATCGGTTCTCAGGCTTTTCTACATGTGTCAGAGAACCTTAGGAATACCTTATCCGTAATTAGTCCCAATAGTTATTCTATTACCCACTTACTGATTTATTTTTATTTCTTGTAAAGAGCCAGTGTACACTTTGGTAACTCTATTTGCACAGTGTTGAATAAAGAAAATTGTGTTGTTATAGCAAAAAGAATTCTGCTTTCACCGTACAGGTTTCTTTCACATTCTGTCAAAATGGTTGTGGATTTTCTTCCTGCTTTCGAATGAAAGCATCCTAATTACATTTGTTTAAATGAAATGATTGAAATTCGTTCAAACTAAAAGCAATTCTAAACAAAAGTGTCAGCAATACCCATACTTGCTTTGTCAAAACAGAGATAAATGTAAAATTGCAAAGCAACCTTCATTAAATAGTGTAAAGGAAGATGAATACCACAGTGCATCAATTTAATATGACACTGAAGTAGTAAACAGGACACGGAGGGTTGCACAGTTGAACCCCAACACTTGTGAACATTTATTTGCACAAGCAGTTCCAGTGATTTTAATGGCATGTCTCCTTTGGATAAATGCCTTCCAGGGAAAGAAAGGGCTGAAAAAACTGTCATTGTCTTGGGTTTTTTTGTTTGGGTTGGTTTGTCTTTTTCTTTGGTTGGTTTTTGGTTTGGGTTGGGTTTTTTTTGGTGTGTGTTTTGCTCGTTTGCTTGTTTGTGGGATTTTTGTTTTGTTTATTTGTTTGTTTTCTTTTTAAATGTGGGGCGTCTCCTCTTTAATTCAAAATTTTTTATTCTGGAAGGGATTATGCTGAAATTTGGACACATTCTGAAGTTCACACTAACAACACAAGCCCTTGCCTTGCTTTTCACAGCAGCTTAAAAATATCTCGTATCTATAAATCAGTGGGCCTGATGCCCTCTTTGTACAGAAAGACAGAACAAGGTTATTTCATTAACTGCAGCAGCTCACACAATGAGGCCCTGGTCCATGTGAAGGGCCAGGAGGTGCTGTCCTAATTGAAATCAAATTAACTTCATCATCTAATTCAAGAGGTCTGCATTATTATTATTATGCATAATTGTAGTGTCTCAGTTGCAGTGATAAACTATCACCCCAGTGTGCTTGGTGATGCACACAAACTGGACAGAAAGGATATTTTTGCCCAGAGAGTTTCCTCAAATTGTAATCACTCCGCAAAGCTGTTAAGATGATGCAGTTTATTGTTATTTTCCCCAAATACCCAGCTCATGAAAACTAAACCAACCAGAAATGATGGGGTAACACCATAGACTTGCTGTAGGAAGCAGCATTTTGGTGTCCACAGGTGATAGGTGAGGAAGAAAGAAAAAGGAATTTGGGGCACTGGGGAGACTGCTCAGCCCCTAGCAGTTGGTTGGAATATACAAAATCAGATCCACCGAAGAAAAAAATGCAGTAATTCAAAGTTGGCATTAACCTACTGCATTCAAGATGTGCCCACTTTTTGGTGTTTTGGTTTCAGAACACTTGATGCAATGCCTACTTTGAGCTGTGGGGTAAGCCAGGTTTTGGGGTAATCACAATTTTCCCTACCTGTTACGAGAATCAGTTTGATAACCATCGCTAATAGCTCTTTTCTTTTTCAACTTAAGACTATTTTGGAATAACAGTAAAAAATTTATTGTGTTGACATCTTCCAGGAAGAATTTTGCTTCAAAGACAGCTGCTTTTATGGTATTAAAAATTATTGTCACGGAAGTTTACTGACGGATAAGCTCTATTAATGACTTCACTTCTTGACTTCACTATTTATATTTACAAATCAACAGTGAGAACTCTCAGTTTACTAATCTGGCAGTTGGATTTTTTTTCAGTCTTGAGCTGTTTCACTTCACCATTTAATAGCTAATCTGTAGTGAACTCTGATTTTCCCAGTGCTTCATTATGTTTTCATTGTATATGCAGAATATTTCCTAGTCTATTATCAAGCATTAGAAATTACTGAAACCAAATTACAGTTTTTTGAATGAACAATACACTGCTTTGTCCTGGACCTTCCATAGCACACTTAAGTTTGTCCCAGTCCATGCTGAGGTTTTGGTATTACCTCCACAGCACGACAAACGCACTTTACAAACACATAACCAAGCTAGCAGCTCTCTGACCAAATATCTTAGGACCTAAGGGGGTTTAACCCAAAACCTGCTACGGGCAATGGGAGAGCTTACTCTTGATTTAAGTGGTTTTAATTGCAGGTCTTCTCACCAGGGTATTTCCATCTCAATAGTATGTGTATCAGTTCAACAACCTTTGCACTGTCTCAGTTTAGCTTATCAATCCTCCAGCTCCAGCCTGCAAAGCACACAGTGGTGGTCTGCAGAAAGCTGGCTCTCCTCTGCATTTTTTCCATCTGCTAAATTACATTACAGACTGCTAAAAATATAGTAAATACTTTCCTATTATTACTTTCCCATGTAAACAGCTGAGTTATTTGCCACAGGGATGCTGAATTGGAACGGAAGGGAAGGTAGGTCTGTGCCCTGTTGTAAAAGGAAGAAGCTTGTAGCAGGGAAGACACCAGTCAAAGGACCAAGAAAACCCAAGTTCTGCTGCAGGGATCCTATGTGATTTGGTACAAACCACTTCTGACCTAGCAAACCCACACGTACTGAAGGCAGCCAGGAAGAAACTCTCACACTCTTCAAGACAACCATTCCAGCCCAGCTATAGTTACCAAAGCTGATGTGGTTACGGACAACCTGTGAGCTGCAGAAACACTATTTGTGCTGAAACACCAGTGAGCAGACGAAGAGTCCCTGCAGGCTCAATAGTTTTCTATTGCAATTATCCTCTCTACTCATGACAGGTTTATCCCCTTTCCTCTTTCTCAGTATTTAGTGAAGTTATTCATGCAGTCTCCAGAGTCCATGCTTTGCTAGGTGCTGTGTGTCTTGATATGTATGCAAAGCTCATGTAATTGAGGGCTCGGTATACACATGGGCCATGTTAATTCTGACATTTCCTCACCTTTACAACCTTAGTAACTATAATGCAGAATACAGAAGTGCTTTTTTTTTCCCTTTGTTTTTAAAGTATCAGTGATGGTGAAAAAAACCCAAAACCCTCAGAAATTCCCCACGGCATCATCATAGTGAAACCTGCACGAGTCAGCAGCAGAGCTAGCACTTTGAGATCCAACCTACAGACCTTTGCCACTTTTTGCTAACTGACAGCAGCAGGAATATACTGTCATTTGTTATAGGAACCAGCCCTGGTAGGAGAGCATGAGACGTCCTGACTCATTTTGCCAGCAGATGCGTGTGACAGCAGAGAAAGGGCAGGATTAAAAAATGCATCCTTCTAGCTCAACTTCATGCACTTCTCTCTCCACTTCTGATTATGCCAGTGGGCAATGCCAGTCTCCTTGACCAGCCTCCTTGCTCCAGGCTCCTCTCCCTGCCCCCCAGGTCTGAGCTCATCTCAGTTTTGCCTGTGAAAAGGCAGACTCCTCTCCCATCCGCACGGCCCAGCAGCGGGGTGTCCAGTCCAAAGGAGAGAGACCACCTCTCTTCCTTCGAGTCTGTTCCAGATCTTAAGGCACTTGACATTTTGAGAGTTCAACACCAATGTATTGTTCTCTATCCTGGCAAAGAAATTCTCACCCACAGCAGTCAGAAAGTGGATAAGCTGTATGACTACCAAAACCAAGTTCTTATCATGGGAAGTGCCTGGAAACCTGAAAAACAAGTGGTGCAACCATTCACCCCACAAAAAGAACTTGTCATTTTTCCTGGATGCCTTCCATCCAGGGTAGGTTACACTACACAGGGACTAATGGCTGCGTGTAACCCTAAAGCCATTTTTTCTGCCCTACCAGGAGACCAGAGGCAATGCCTCATTCCTGTCTGCCCCCCTACTGAGAAGCAGCACTTGCAATTTGGGGTCCCCCATCAGCCAAGAAATGACAGCCAACTGGCCAACCTCACCAACCCAGTGGCTGGCTGGGCCAGCTGGGCAGCCTGCAGAGATCTATGAATCAAGTCCATTCATCACACACAGTTCCTGCTAGTTGAATGAATGCTGTATTGAAATTACACCATACTGAACACTAAAAGCTTAAAACATCTGCCTTTCCGAGCCTAGGGCGAGTGGGCCTAAAGAAGATCCTTCAGAACTTGATCTCTGCTTGAGTTTCTGAACTAAGACACACAGAAAAGCAATGGAGAAAATGAAGTGGCTTCACCAGATTCAAGGGGCTGAGCTCTGAAGTAAACCAGGAACATTCAGGTCAAAATGTTTGGAACATTAGTCTCTTTTCCATCTTTTGGTAAAAATTTCCAGTAGGTTCATGGTATAAATCAACATACAGAAGAAGCAGAACAGCAAACCCCATTGTGTGGGCAATATTTAGGCAACTAATCACAACTGGAGACAGGAGTACTACCAAAGCAGAGGTTTAAGGACTGTTACCAGGAACCAGTAGCTTTGTGTGGGGAACAGTAAAAACCATTGCATGGTACAGACAAAAGGAGCAGGCAGCATGAAAAGCTAAGGTATCACAGGGGCACAAGAAAAATTTGGAAGAGCTGAAAGGAACACTGTGGAGAGCAGAGTGTAGTTTGGTGAGAGGAAAGCTCAAAGTACTGTTCATGGGGCAGACACACCTCTGTGCTGACAGACAGCTCTGCAGTCCTACCTCTTCATAACAGTCCGGCATCACTGACCCTGACAGAGGAAACTGCAGTGGGGACACAAACGACTAGCACCCTGCATTAGATGTGAGGAACCTGAGACACTGTGAGGCTAAAGACAAGAGTTCTCAAGGATGTAGGTCATTTTCAGGTACCTTTTGGCCCCAGTGCTCCCCAAGGTCCCACCTAATCGCATAGGTGATGCAACAACCACTGACGTTGCCTTTGCCTGAAGAGCTCTTTTGCATCAGGGTGCTTTCCCCAAGCGAGTTTCGTACTGTCAGCTTTAGACTGCCTGACCCACTGCTACAGCATCGCTGGCCACAGTTCCTAGGAGGTCACTGAGTTCCAGTCCTGTCAAGTCATAACCACTGCCCAAAATAACAAGCAGTCTCTGCCATAGTCTAAGGTGCCATTCTAGTAACAGTTACTTGGCAGACAGACTGTTCTTTTTGTACCACTGGAAGAGCAAATCCCAGTGATACAAAGTGGTCCTCCACAGACTGCCAGAAACAGCCGTGGCCCCAACACTGGTATGGGGGCAGGACTCTCCTTCTTCAGGAAAGCAAATGGTAGGAGGCTGCCAACATTATCAAAAGGTGGGGTTCTTCCATGAGGCAATGGCTTTTTTCTCTTCAGTCATGCTTACTACCAGCTCACACCTTCTTCAGAGCCTGAGAAATGCTGACCTAGATGACCCATGAGATGTCCCCTGTGATAAAAATTAATCCATAGCTTCCAGGGACCTGGGTTCAACATCAAACTGCAGTGCCCTGCCTTTGTAAAGACTTCATCAGTCAACAGCAGTCATGGGTTTTCCAGCAAGTGGCTCCCCTCTGCTATCACCTCAGATCAGGCAAGAAAAGTGGCTGACTCTTCCTGCCCCCAACCTCCTCCAGCAGAAAGCACCAGGTGACGACGCCTCCTCAGCTGCTGCGGTCTGCGGGCTCCAGCGTCTCCGTTATCTGCCCCCTGCAGCACCTCATCTGACAGGAAGCTTCCCCAGAGTTTTCCGTCACAGGAAATTTCCTGTGGGGAAGCACTTAGTAAGCAAACAAAGAGTTCCTTGGTACAAAAGAAAAGTGCGCGCACATAGAGCCGTCAGGAAAAAAAAACCCAGATGCTGAAGCAGCCCAGGCAAGGGTGCTAGATCAGAGGACATACACTGGGCGAGGAGAACCACGCTGCCTGTAGAGGCTGGGGATTAGAAACCACCAAGTGAGGCCACTGTGCTGAAGTTTGGCTCAGACGTTACGGTCTCTCTGAAGAGATTTATGCCTTAATGCCTCATTTAAGACGGGGCTGCAGAGAGCACAGACCACAACCTCAAGCACCATTTCAGTGGACTTTCTCCGGCACCTTCTCCAGCAAGGCCAAGGACTGGGTACAGGTGGAGGGCACAGGACTGTCTTCACAGATGAAACTGGGACTGCAGTCTAGGATGCATTACCAAGTGTCCTCAAACTCACTTTGCCATCACCTAATAATGGGTTTGACACCCTCTGCCCCACAAGTCCCACCCCCCGTGCAGGGTCTAATCATGCTCTGTATGTACATGCTGTTAGAAAAACTACACTTGTCTGCATACCGTTCAGTTTCTCCTTTCTCTCTTCTCTGCCCTTTGAACTATGCAGTTGTCTCTCCCCTCCTCTTTCCCTATGGTGTTTTACGTTGGCATCCCGTACCCCTCCTCAGCTTTTTGATCCTCGCTCCTCTCTCCAGAAGCAGTTCCCCTGCCCCCTACAAGTGTCATCTCAACAGAGGTAGGGAAAGAGAAGCACATCTGCTAGAGGCAAAAATAAAGATGACCCAAAAATAAGTGTCCTCCACGCTGAACATCTGGCAGTCAAAACAAGTCTCTTCTCATCAGGCAGATTTAATACAACACATAAGGTTTGAACTTGCTGGGGACGTACCCACCAAGGAGCCTGCCTGGAAGGTGCAGGGACAATACTGACATTGGAAAACCCTGCTGGAGCCTGACTAGCAATGTCTTCTAAGATCGGAGAGGTACCAGGCTAGAGTGATGTGCAAAATGCAAGGACCAAGGACATATTTCACTCTCACCAAGCTTGAAGAAGTCTCCTTCTAGAAGCATCAAACCTTTGCACACTCCCAAGTACACCAAGTCAGCCTTTAGGGTGGGCGTGAAGTATGGGAGTATGAGCAGAGGTGATCTGTAATCCTGCACCATTCTTATTTGCTTGTTTTTTGGTTATGAGAGTAACCATCTGCCAATCCACGACTGATTTAACACTTGCTTATGCAGTGGTGGTTTCAAGTGTCTAGTTGAGGCTCTTCTCATGAACTGTATGGCTGCTGAAGGCAGTGCCAACGATTTTCCACCTTTTTCTAGTTAATTGCAGCTGTGGTAAAGGGACTTCTGCCAACAGACCCACAATGCTCTGCTCCACAGGAAGTTCCCAAGATCTCTTCCTGCACAGGAAATTTCCTGTGGTCCAACAGACATTCCTCTTGGCTTTTATCACTCACATACATTTGTTTTGGCAAATATCTGTTCTTAAGAACAACAAGAAACGGACAGAGCAAAAGCAAACACTGCCACAAAACAAGAAAAAAAAAAAGAAGAAGAAAAAAGAAAAGGCAGTTATGGGTTGGGTAACAAGCATGACCAAATTTGCCTCTGTCACACATGACAATATATGCTACTGGAGCTGACTCGGGAGGTTTTCTACCTTAAACATTATTCAGAAATAAAGCCTGTTTGATATATACAGACATAACGGTTTTTAGATTGCACCAAGTTTTCTTTGCCTTTTAAAAATATTTTACTGATGCAGTTTCCTCGAAATGTGCCAGGCGGTGTGAAAGGAATTCCGAACCCTTCCTCTCTTTCCAAACTTTGTGTAATTATGAGCCTAGTTCTCATCTCACCTTATCATTATTAACATCAGCAAAGTTAAGAGAAGGAAATGCTCAAAAAGAAATGCTTCGGTAATATTTCACCAGACACACCCTCCTGTAATTAAAGCCTCTCAAAATCCCAAGTCATTGCTCGTAAGCACAAGAAAGTTAAGACAATTATAGAAAGGAAAGATATTTCGGTTTCAAGCTTTGAAATTCTTAAAGTTATGAAGCGAGGAAACGCTGGGTAAGATTGTCAGATGCACTTTCATGCTTCAAAATAAAGATAAAGACCTAGGGAGGAGTTCTAGAAGACAGTAAGAAACCTAGATTGCTTATATGCTCCTGAGAAACACCCAAAGACACTTATTTGTTATCTTCATTCACCAAAAACCCCAAAAAGTATTTGGACAAATACAAAAAGGAAAAGATTCAGACTGGAAAATCTTTTTCATCATGAGGACGCTCGCTCTGGGACAGGTGCCCAGAGACACTGTGGAGGATGGAGATGATGGAAACATCCTTGGAGGTTCAAACATCCAACTGATAAAGCACCGCGGGACCTTGGCTGGCCCTGTGGCTGGCCCTGTGGCTGGCCCTGCTTTTAGCAGGAGGTTGGAGTGGAGACTTCCCTGAGGTTCCTTCCAACTTGAATTATTCTAAATATCTCTGTAAACATGACTCATTATCTTTTAAAGTTCTAATCTAGCACTATTTCAGCCTATATTTTTTCTTAAATGGCAAGAGGAGATACTAACCCATCTGAAAGACTTTGAACAAACTTCAGTGAACTTGGAAAATAAAGGGAACAGATGATATCCAGCAAACTAGGTTTTCAAATAGTTTAGTGAACTCCTGTGATTCCAGACTGCTCTGAAGCTTGGTTAGCAACTGCAGACCCATTCAGCCTCTTCTCCCTGTTTCATTAACTCCTTTTGCTTGGTTTATTTTAACCTCCCAGCAGACTAAGGGTAACAGTCAATAGCAGCACGAGGTGCCTTAGTATTACCTTTTCCCAGGGTTCATCAGTCTGCACATGCTACAGACTCACAGAATAGTTGGAAGGTGCCTTCAGAGATCCTGAGTCCAGTGCCTGATCAAAACAGGGTCAGCCAGAGCAGGTTGCTCAGGACCATATCCAGTTGGGTTTTGAGTATCTCCACAGACAGAGACTCCAGAACCTTTCTGGGTAGCCTGTTCGAGGCTTTGATTATGGTCCCAGTAAAGGAGGCTGTCCTCACACGTAAATGGAATAATTTGTACGTCGGTTTGTGCCCACTGTCACTGTACACCACTGAGAAGAGTCTGACTCTGTCTTTTTGCCATCAAATATTTATAAACAGTGATAAGATACCACAGAATCATATAATACCAGGTTGGAAGGGACCTCAAGCGTCACCTAGTCCAGCCTTGACTACCTCCAAGACTTCTTTTCTTGAGGCTAAATGACTGCAACTCTCTCAGCCACTCCTCCCATGTTAGATGCTCTAGAACCTTAATCAACTTCACGGCCCTTCGCTGGACTTCCTTCAGCATGTCCATGTCTCTCTCATACTGGGGATCCCAGGACTGGACACAGCACTCCAGATATGGTCTCACCACAGCTGAGCAGAGGGGGAAGGGTACCCTCCCTCCACCCTCTGTCAAGGCTCTGCCCAATGCAGTCCAGGATGCTGTTGGCACATCTGAGAGACGTGAGACGGGACACCTATATTCCTGTGCCACCAACAGAAAGGTTACATCCTATTATCAAATATTAGATCAGGTCAGTCAAGATCAGTAGAGCTCAAACCTGCAGGTTCAGAACGAAAGTTTTTTCTTTAGTCTCTGAGGAAAACAGATCACAAAGAATAAAGAACAAGTCATCTTGGTTTCTTAGATGTGATTTGCTGTGGAGAAGGTCTTTTCAAATAGAAAAACAAAAGAAAAAAAGAAAGAAAAAGAAAATCCCCAAGGCAATGGAAAGACTTTACACCTAACCTTGATGCAAGACACAGTCTCTTTGGGGAGTAACCGAGCAAGCCCTGACTGCCTACACAGGTATTAGCACAGCACCCAGACTTCAGCTCCTCTCCCACATCAGGGTGGTGGCTGTAGCTGTTTCTGCAAACAGCCATCCAAGGCAGTACGGAGAAGTATCAGACAGTTAAAACAACAGGTATAAAAGATCTTTCCCACTTCCAAGGAAGACAGTGTCACAGTTAACATTACAGGATAGTCATCTTCTACCCACAAGAGTCTACAGACACAACAGATTTCAGTCCATGGCACCCAGAGCTGCCAGATGGACAACAATTCTAGTGACTTCAGTGCTTACTTACTGTCCTGAATGTCTAATAATGCCATGTAAGCTTTAGTGATCTCCTCGTTATATTTCAAATATACAATTGCACCATTTCCTGGAATATTTTGCTCTCTGGACCAGACAATTTGTTATGTTGAAGGCGCCAGTGTTACACACTATCCAGCAAAAAGTCATACTGAAAAATCTGCCCTGGGCACTGTACGATCCGTAGAGGACTTGGAATTTGATACACAGATCATTTGTACATATGGAAGTACCTGGGGTTAGTTTCCACTCAGGGTTCCAAGACTTTTAGGGACATTTAGATTTGCAATACGATTTTGTTTTCCCCATTACATCTCTCTAAAAATGTGCCTGGCTTCTCACTATTTCCATTCTTCAAACTTTCAGACACTATTTCCTCATTGGCAGCTTCCTATCTTCCTCTCCCATTCTTAGACAGTGAGACATAAAGGCATTTAAATTGAAACGTATACTTAAATTCACCCATCTGCAAGTAAATACAGAGAAAGAAAGCAAGAAGGAGAAACACAGTGCAAAGTAGCATGGGGATGACTGCAGCTTCCAAGTAGGCACAGCACACAGCATAGATGAAAAGCATCAGGTAGCCGGGATGATGACTGGCTATTTGATCAAGACCCATTTTTTAAAATCCACAGTAGGCAACAACAAATTTCTGCAAATCACCAATAGTTGACGAAGCAGATGTATACACACACACTGAATGACCTAAAGAACTCAATCATCACACCCAGCTATAAACCGAGAGTGTGAACACATTAGGTGCACAGACTGAAAACCCCTTCGCTCCTTCCCAAAGACAAAAAATTGCTGACTGACTCTGAGACCTGCTGTGATCTACATCACAAAATCCTTCTCACTTATTTATCAGCTGCTGATAAAGGCAGATACCAGACAATCAATAAGCGGGAAGAGTTAATGGTAGGGTGACCTCATTCAGCACCTCATTCCCGTTTCAGAAAAACCAGCCTCCTGGTGTTTAGAGTGAAGTCCTAATGGTCAGAGCTTACTATTAACAGTCATAACCATTTCTAAGAGCAGCCCCCTGAACTGAAAGGCAGAACAAAAGCTGAGGCATAATGAAATGTGCTTAGAGCTGTGAGCAGGAGCTCTGTTCCAAGAAGCGCTCCGAGTGGGGCACAGTAATCTAGATTACAGCCTGTGATCACCAAAATACGGTCTCCTAAGAAAACCACCAGAAAGCAGGCCTGGTAGGAGGAAAATACTATAGCTTTATCCTCTCAGCATTTTGCCAAGGACTTGGATGTGGTTTAGTGAAGGAGCAGGAGGGGATAGACAGGTGAGATGAGACAGCTTCTGACCTGTCCTCCAGAGAGTGGCAAACAAGTCTTCACTAGCTGCAAAGCCCAGATGGACAGCAGGTGGCTGCAGAATCCCAGTGCCACCAGAGCTCCTTGCCCACTCTTTTATTCCCTGACATTATCCCCCTCACAGCTCTGTGCAGTGCTCTTCTGACAGCACTAGGTGGGCTTAGGAGAAATGGCAACATCCTCCAGCCTATCCTGAGCCTGCACCTCCCAATGAACAAGTTACACTGAAGGACATCACTTGGAAGAAGTTCCTTGCCGTAATCTTGAAGTCATAACCTCAGCTATCTATTCTCTGCTTCCTACAAGCTCTTATCTAAACCAAAAAGTGGCCATAAATCACACTAGCAGAGGAGGTGTACAGCCTCCCTTGTAGCACGCGTAAAGGTAAAAGCCAGAAACCTTCAGCATCCAAAGCACAGGGGTCAGCTCTGCACTTTAACACCACAATGCCCCTCATTTACCTGGCAGAAGCTCGGGTGAGGTTGCCTGTGAAGTGATGACCAGTGCCAGGGATATGAACTCCTGAATTTTGGGTAAGTTTCCCTTGAGAAGCTGCAGAGGACATCTCCTACGCTGGCTAGGTGTGTGGTGTCTGCCTCTCCATCCAGACTGGAGGGATGTGATACTATTTGCTTAATATCCTCAGAAAAAGTCAGAACATTGAGACCCAAGGTCGATGCTAGAGATGTCTATGCACAAGCTCATACAAAGACCACTCATAAATGCACCAACCACTGCCTTTATAATGCAGCGAAACCAAGACCTTGACTGAATAAAGCAACATAGCACGGTTATTTTTTTTCTGCAGTACACTTGAAAAAAAAAAAGAAAAGCAGATGCTGGACAGATACCTAGCAAAGCAAATTGCTGACACACAAGTTTATTGCCACTTGATTTCTTTTGATCCCCCATCATGCCGCTAAGAAAGTGACGTTGTCTCATTCTTCTGGGCTGTGTATTTACTGACACCAATTCAGCTGCAGAGGGAAGGCAGAAGGCTTCTGCAATTGCACAGCAGCAGGAGATTGAGACACCTTCCCGAGGGGCCTTTTCCAGTCATGTTTACTCTAAATTTCCTTCGGATGAGCTCAGCTTTTTAGATTAAAAGTATTTCAGAAAGCAAGGAGAAGAAATAATGAAGACTCAAGTTGGTGGGTTTTTTTAACTAAGAGATCTGACACAGCCTCAATTCTTTTCTCTTTTTCTTCTTTTTGAGTGTGTATGGAATTTACAGTTTAATACCAAGCTTCTCTGAGAGGACAGGGAACCACAGTTAGTTTGTCCTGTGAGATTCAGGCTAAGGCAAAAGCTCAAGGAGCTCTGGCAGATGTGACCATGTTTACAGGACTTCTCTCTGCCCCATACATCCTTGTAAAGCTGAAAACCGTGACTTGCCAGGAAATAAGCTTCAGGAAAAATTGCTTCCTTCTCCCTTTTTTCCACGTCTGCTTTTACTTTTGAGGAGTAGAGACTTCATGCCTGTAAATCAGCTGTTTTGGAAAGAACTGAAAAGCATCGTAACTGATTAAGTGCAATTACCAGGCTGTGGGGAGTATATTTTTCACTGTTTTGGAGATCACAGATAAGGATTACTAGGTTCTGTACCCTGCACTATTGCTAACTGCTCTGTGCTTCTCAGCTGCTGTGGAGTAGCCAGGCTGGCTATAAATGAGATGCAGCAGCAAAAGACTCAGTTTGACCAGGACCTGGAATGTACTAGCTCGTTACACTAAAGCTGACTTGGGAAGCCCAAGGGAGCAGTGTGAGCAAGCCCTTAGACAATGTAACTATACCTCCGGCCACAGTTTAAAGCAACCTAAAGTTCACAGAAAAATGGCATGCCACGATAAATCAGTCCCACCTACTCCCATCTCATGTCCCAGTTTTCATACAGCTCCCTTGAAACCTTGTTAGCGAAACCTTGTTAGCTGTACAAGCAGCCTGATCAAGGAAAACACCCAAGCAGAATAAAAACCAAACAGTTTTCTACATTAGTTTTAACCCAGAGGAATTTCTCAGGTTGAATATTTGTGCAGTGATACAGAAATGTTGCCAGTGGCCAGCGTGAAGGGGGAAGAACAGCCAGAGGACTGTGAGGACAGGACTGGCAGTAGCACTACACTATCCTGGTTTTTAGTACGTGTGGAAACGGCAGCCTAGCTTTCCCCCTTCCCTGCAATGGACAACAGTAGTAACACCAATACCTTCCTTGAGAGGACTGTATGGGTTTATTTAGGGGATTTGGGGATGAAAAGCATCATCATAATATACACTCACTTGGTGGGGTTTTTTAGCAGCCAACCCAAGGACTACCTTACCAAATGATCTCCTGAGCCAGAGGTGTGGAGTATTACCAAGGCTTTAATGTTGCCTCTATGCCAGGTATAGACAATTAGCATGTTGTCAAGGTCTTCAACTCCTTAATCCTCCAAAAATAATGTCAAATTGCCTTTGGCATACCAAATAATTATTCATAAAAGGGGCTTAATCTCTTAATGGTTATTTGTTGAAGAGCATCTTGCTGTGTTGAAGAGAATTATGATAGTTGATGGTTGGACTCCTTGTACACATTTTGATTTTTTATTTTTTTTTTTTTACTGACAATTAAAGTCCTAAACGTGAAGGAAATGCCAGGGGGGTGAAGTGACTGACAAAATACTGAGTTTTCTTATTTTTTAACTTGTTGAGCTGACAAATGGGTTTTTCTTGGCTTCCCTGCCCCTCTGATGCTGCACCATTCAGTTAAGTTTTCTCTATCACTTTCCATGATACTTCTGTATCAGCAGGGAAGCTGGTGCTGTGGGGAGGCATGAAGCACCAGCTCTGAAGCTCAACAAGGCCTCTACCACGCAGAGAAGAGCTAGTTTACATGACTTTGCCTCAGCCCTGGGGCAATGGGCTAATGCCAACACAGAAAGGGCATCCTGAGCTGTGAGAACCCCTTTCGCTCTCAGATTGCCCTGGGTACACCTACATTTAATTTAGTGATGTAGGATGGAAAGGCATGGACAGTTCTTCACTGAGGACAGAAACTCTCTGTTCATTTAACAGAAGCCACTGAATCACCACCAAGTGTTTATTTATGATCACTGCTAGGATGATTTGGACTCAAACCAAATCTATTAGAGCTCCCCTGAGCCAGCTTGTTCTCCCTTCTCACTGGCCCCCCCCTCCAATTTCTCCCCCTAGACTGATATCTATGAGTAGAATAAGAATCGATGTTTAGTGGGTCTGTGATGCACATTACACGGTCTTTAGAACCCATCTGCTAAGTCAACCTGTGGGTGTTGGAGAAGTGGAGTTGGTGTGGTGCCGAGTGAACAAAACTTATACCAATGAGGACAGAAGGACGAAGTTAACAAAAAAGGAACCCAATCTTTGAAACACATTTGAATTCCAGTGTGTTTGGGGATATGGGAAGGGGGGGGGGGATGAGTCAGAAAAAGCTGTTGAAGAAGCAGCTTCAGTTCTCGCAACCAGAGCTTATCCAGCTGAAGTTGCTCAGTTCCCTGCCTTTACCTGCATGAGAGGCGTAGAGTCAGAGGACATTGACCATCTCCTTGAAAAGTTCCTCCGGTGCAGCCTGAGATTCCCCCATCTATCTTATTTACTATCTCTGCAAAGGAGATTCCACTTTGAATACCTTGCAGGGCCTGGACCAGGACAACCAGTGGCACAGAAGTAGCGGACTGAGACGAAGCTTCCTAACTCCTGTAACCCTAAGAATACTAGAGAGCCTCATGGGAAAGAGCAGACTGGAACTAGTGGCTAAGAACCAATCCTGGCAACACTGTGTAACCATTTTCTAAAGCCCTGGAAGCTACCTGGACTATGAAAAGCTTATGTCCTTCACTTAAAACGGCTTACTAAACTGGAAATGTTTGTGCATTACTGGATGGATTTTGTCCTATCTCACTTAAAACAACCAGCAACAACTTTATGTCTTTCTCTTCTAAAGTATTGCTAAAGTCTTCTATAGCTGAAGACACTTCTGTGGCACTGCCAAAGAACTTGGGTTTTCAAAGACAGCTATTTTCTTTTAATAGTTATCTCTTTATACTTACATGTTTAGTAGGCACCTCGGAGGTCAACAGTGAAGTCTATGGCTGATAGAAACCACCCAGGTCAGTAAACTACCAATACAGTGAGGTAACAAAAGGGAAGTGATTAAGTGTAACATGTGTCAAGGCCTTTAAAAATAGGACAAAATATAAATATTGGTACTGGTCTTATTACTCAAGCTTAATTCTCCTTTGCCTTTTACACAAATTCTGCGTTGCTGTGCATCTGTTCAATTGCTGTCCTCCTGAAATGACAGCTGTAAGATCAAAATCATTTCTGCATCAACCAGTCCAATTAGTGCAGCTTAAAATTAGTTGCCTTTCATAATACAGAAACCCTGTGAAAAATACAAAAACTGCATTTGTTTGTGTTTGCTTGAATAGCGATTTGCAACAAAATCCCCCAAGGCAAACAATGTCAGAGGTACTCTCCCTGAAGGTCCCACGGTGTGCATTCAGCACTAGAAGTAAGAAACACCACGCCAACTACCCTCACACTAACTGCACCAGAACTCCAAAGTGCAGCTGCCATCCCCGTGATCATCCTGGGGATGGACCACGGAGCAGAGTTATCTGTCAATGACAACGTGGCCACATTCACAGTCCTGGTAACTGCAACTGAGGAAAGATCTCCCTGGATCACCTTCTGCACGCTCTCTTGAGTTACTGGTGGATGCTACGGACTTGTCATCCACCTAGGCCAGACTGGGGACACCGATGTGGTGAGGTAAGATAGTAGGGGGCTCCAGCCTCTCTCAGCATTTCTCCCACAGCCAGACTGTCTTCCTCAAACAGTTGCAGCTCTTTCCCACTGAAGGCAGGCCTGGTAGATAAAGTTCTAATTGCCAGTGCCTTTTGAACCACTGTAGTGGGTCTGACTGAGCTGGAGTTTGCTGGGTTTTGCACTGGGAGCTGGGAAGGTGCTGGTAATACCCCAGTGCTGTGGCTGCTGCCGGGCAGGGCTCACACGGCACCAGGGATGGTTTTCAACGTTCCCCTGCAGTGGGATGGGTGAACAAGACCTTGGGAGGGGACATGACTGGGACAGCTGACCCAAACTGACCAAAGGGATATTTGGTACCATATAACATCAGCTAACTATAAAAGCTAGGAAAAGGAGAGGGGGTGGGACATCAGCTTGTCCTCCGAGCAAGCACTACATGTTTGGAGCCCTGCTTCCCAAAAAGGGCCAGACATCGGCTGCTGATGGTAAGTAGAGATTAAATCTTTACTTTCTTTTGCTTCCATGACTGGCATTGCTTTGCTTCTTCGTTAAACTGCTTTTGTCTTAGCCCACGTGTTTCATCTTATTTTCTTTCCCCTGGTCCAGCTGAGGGGGGGAAGTGACAGAGCGGCTGGGTGAGCACCTGGGGTCCAGCAAAGATCAAACCACCACACCCATATTCCCTGTTCTTCCATCCTCTTCAGATAGGACTGTTGCTAATGCTCTGGAGACAGAGGAAAGAATGATGTTTCATCAGTGGATTTCAAAATATTTTCTAAGAATTAATGTGTTTATCCTTGCAAAAGGCCGTTTTCTAGGTAGGGAAGGTAAGTGGCATCATTCAATAAAGAGTCACAGCCAGTAAAGGATTGCAGAAGGCTTGATAACCAGTAGATCATTAAATACAGCAAATGGGACAGTTTTTACCAATAATGCAAGCCTTGGGCAAACTCACGTAAGTGAAGAATGACACACAAACTCTCTGTTTGACAGCCAAATAAAGAAACCACATCCGTCATTCTGCTGATGAGTTTCACCAGTTGATTATCACCCAATAAAATGTAAGAGTATATTGATTCATTCATATTCATTGACTAAGCCTTCAGAAAATCAACTTCTTCTGCTGGAATAATGCATTTGCAAGTCACATAATGCCAAATATGCCACTCTTCTGTCCCAGAAGGCAGTTTATGCTTGGATCCCCATTTTTCCTTTTTTTTTTTCCACTGGGGCTATCTTGCCTGCCCTCCCCTCTTGGTTTCACAGAAAAAAGTTACTCTATAATTCCCTAACTCTACATGGAATCCTTTTGCTCATCTCACTCCTCTCATCATCTTGGTCTCAACTCTAATCCTTTCCACAAATACATACACACACCTACAGCCTGCATGGGCCAAGGGTTTTTGAGGCACGTGATAACCACAGGAATGTCAGTACATCTCAGGTTTTCCACTCATCTCAGGCACCCTTGTAACTCTCAACTTGGAAGACTTCACCAAGAACTCCAGATTTGTGCGATCAGCACACAGAAGAGCTTCAAGGTCACAAGGTATTGGTGTAGAAGGGATGTTGAAGGGGACCACCCTTCAGAAAGTATCCCCAAATTGAATCCTCTCTATAATAATCCTGTTTAAAATAGTTGCCATCAACTGTTTAGACTGCCTGAGCCATTAATCCTGCTGGAAGGCTATTCTAGAATCTCACTCCTCCAACAGCTATATACCTTACACAGCCCAGATCAATTTGTTCATGGCCATTACTGGTTTTGGTTTTCATTCATACAAAGGCAGAGGTTGGTACTGAGTTTTTACTTACCTTAATCACTTAATTGTCTTAATTTCTGTAAGACTCAACCCTGACATAGCTGAACACCCTTGTAATAATGAAAGCTATTCTGCCCTTACAGGCTTAACATGCACAACAGGGACTGGTGTGAATTTACACAGTGAAAACACCAGTAAGACAATCCAGCCCAGCAGATCATCTATGGAAGTATACCTAGAATACAGCCTGGTGGGCAAGCTTAAGGTTTCCAGGTGAGAATCCAAGGTTACTTAAGTCCAGCACGTTGCTGAAAGCTGAAATGCAGATCATTGCTGGGTTGGTGTCTGTGTTGCATTCTTCACAGAAAGCTCTGTGGTGGAGCTGGAAATTCTTATTATATCCTAGAGCAAACTGTCACCACAGACCATACAGAACCCTAGAGAAGCCCAAAGGAAAATCTGTAATGTACTAGGAAACACTTTGTATTCTCATTGCACAGCTTTATCACCTACAACAGCACTGCTCCCATCTCCCTCTTAGTGCTACTTCTTGGACTGAACGGTACATCTCACACACTAGCCCTCTGAACAACCCCTGTGGTTTGGCACCACACGCAAACACTGAGCCAGGGACTATTCAAACCCACTTGTGTGTTCAGTCAATGAACAGGGAAGAAGACAGGTATATTTATTCTCTCTGCTCCAACAGCTACAGAGAGTGCACGGTCTTTCAATGCTGAGGCATCAGCGTTTGTGAGTCCATGTTTATTTAATAACTCGGATGGGTTTTTGAAATTGTGCAATCCAGCCCATGGAAATTTCCTTGTTTGCATAATTCTGTCATGTTGATATTGCTGGGGTTAAACTCAAAACAAAATGTTGCACGATTATGATTTCCAAACTGAAAAATCTCTTGGTAGAAGTAGGGGGGTGAATTCTACTTTTTTTTTTTTTAAACTTGACTTCCAGTAATGCTTGGAGGTCATCTGGAGTTGAACAATTTTCAGTCACAAGTCATGCTCTTGTGAGCATAAGCAACACAATTCCCAGAGTCTTAGACATAACAGCTCAAATGGTACTTAGAAGTTCTGGCTCATCCGCTCCCAGATTTCCTGGATGCTGGTTTAACACACGCTAGGAAAACCTACACTAGTAGTGCTGGAGTAAAGAAGTTCAGTTCCACCACTCTTCTCCTTCCTGTCCAGAATCTCTCACACATGCACAAAAGCCCTTCCTTAACCCCTAAGGCAGGGACTACAGAGCTCTTTGTGGGCTGCTGCTCACCAGCAGCTAAAGCATCACTGTGATTTTCACGGGAAATCTGACCGATCTGTTGGCATGGCTGTTGTGCCTCCTTTGTGTGTCTTTTCTTCCTTCCTGCAGTTACCGTTGTCGCGTTAAGCTGCACAGCCACACTACTGCCAACGTGATGGCAAGCAGACTTTGATTTTACTTACTTTGCTATACCAGAATAGTTTAGTCTTTTCCAAGCAGGGACATGAATCTGTAGCTGCTAATGATATAAACAGGCCCAATAATGGTGGGTTAAAAAAGAAAGAAGGAGGAAATGGCAGAGAGCTGTACTTCTAAAATACTCTTGCCTTTTGAAATAGTTAACAGAAAGGAGCTATTTCTAACTGGCAAGTTTTCATTAGTCAATGGTACGTCACCAACGGCCTTTTCCAGGAAATGTGTAATCAGGGCACTCCCTCGACTCATACTGGATTTAAAAATAATAATCATTATTTTACATGACTAACTTCCTTAGAAAGGAAATTTCCCTAAGAAAAATATCACTTTGTGGCTCCTACAGTTTTTCAGAGGTATAAGCAAGTAGTGTCAGCGTGAAGAGTGTGAAGAGTGATTGCTTCTCTTCACCTGCTTCAGGAGGGCTAATGGTGCGTCCCCAGAAACATTTAAACCAGACGTTAGTCTAGCTAGGCAGAGCTGAATCACTGACACATGTAAGAGGGAAATTCAGGTGATTATGGTTTCGAGTATTCTAGCTCTTGGTCTGTGTGTTTTGAGACTACTCTTTTCAGTTGAAGTGAGCCTACCACAACTCCTGCCATCCTGCTACATTCTCTGACAAGGGCAAATATTTCATTTTCAAATTCTAGTTTGTGGATTTTAGGGAGTCTTTTGAACTATGTCCTAAAAGGTTTTGAAAGACAATAAAAAAAGTAAGCCTACTGTCAATATGCCTTGCTTAGCTACACACTGCTGACACCTACTCTGGAAAAAAATTTAAAGAGCAGCACTGAAAAAAACTCACAAGTTACCATAGACTCTAGAGAGTCTGACTTTGCCTATCTTACCTGGGCATTATGCTGCATTTTAAATCAGGTCTTCACTACTGATAAAAAAGTAGTGCACTGATTCACCCATATCCACACTTTACTAAAGTGAGGTACAAAGGGAGTTACATCTCTTTTCACCCTTTCACTTCCAGTAACATTTGATAAAATACTGAGAGACAGATTTCCTGGAGAAAATCATTTCATCCTTCAGCAGTTAAGGAGTTAAGCACTTCCATATACGATCAGGCACAGGAATTGAAAACCCCTAAATAGGGGTTGTGTGAAAAAGGAAATTCATGTCCATAATTTTCACTTTCAACCTCAGGGCTCTCCATGCCAATCCACTTTCTCATGGGAAGCAGAGGCAGCTGGTGTAGAGCTGTCTGATGCCATGTTGAAAGGCTGTCATAGTGACAGCCTGGGCAACACACCAGCTAGCATTGCTGCACATGTAATTCTCCCCTCCTCTGGATCCCCAGGAGATGAACCTACCTCAAAGTTAGGCTCTCCCAAGGTTGACTGGAAAGCTTTATTTTATTCTTAATTGAATAACTCCCTCAACACAAACATATAGATATTTAGAGGAAGTTAAACACAGTCAGAGTGTTTACATTTTTTTCCTGTTAACATTCCTTGGTGCAATAAATCTGTGATTGTAAATTACAATGAGGTGAAAAAAAAAACCCAACCCTGAAGTATTTGAAATGATCAGGGTGAGATCCAGCTTTATAAAATACCAGTTAACTCTCCTGACAGCCTGAGTCAGAGTAGTAGAAGAATCCAAAAAATGGCTACCTCAAAATGAGTTTTGGCTCACATATTCCTTCCCCAACTCTGCTGAGTTTTCAAAAACATTGCACGTACTTCATGCAGCAACTGTAGGAGAAGCAGACAGTGTAGAGATGCCTGCAAATACTTGATGTAAGCACTGCACATGCAGAGATTCAGAGTGGCCCAAGTCAGTGTAATTCAGAAGATGGAAACAAAAACGGAGTCTGAGTGCCAGCCTCCTACAGGCGAGATTTAATTGTCTCAAAAGGGAAGTGACAGAAATTCCACCAAAGCAGACAAGTATATAACAAAATGGACTGTTCTGGGGTGGGGACAGGCCCTATACCCCTCACCATCTCCAGCTTTCTGATTTCAAGCAGAAATACATGCTATGTGGCAGGACAGAGCTCAAGATAAGGCCCAAGAATGTCACTGGCAAGAGCAAGGGTAGTAAAAACCCACCCTACCTCACCTCTCCAGTCTTTTCTTCATCCTCAAAGACCTTGCATTGTAGGAGTTATTCCTATGATAGGAATAACAGCCTATAATTTATTTAAACTCCATCACTGCTAGTTTTTAGCTAATTAGAGAAATCCCTATTGACCCACTATTGCCAGAAGTGAAATGTAAGATTTCCATCTTCCGCCAACCCAGCAAGAACATCTACTAGGAATCTGTGGGCTTTCCATGTGGAAGTAGGAACAATACCCTTACAGATCAGTCGTGTAGTTGTGATTTTCATGTCCTTTTTCTAACTCATTTCCTTCCAGCGCTCTTTTGATATCATGCCAAGAACAAACAGTGTGTTTTTACAGCAATAAAAAACCCGCACAAATTAAGTGTCCTTTCACCCGCATTTTACTGGAACTCGCTATCATTAAGCTGAACAGTGAGCTTGGAGTGGCACCTGATTAACAATGCAAACTTCTGCTACATAAAAAAACCCAACTCTGTGAACTGTTCTGTCCTACGTGCAAACAATTGTGCTCCCACTCAGATTTCCTCCTGGTGTGGCTACAGCTGCTGCCATTGCAGGATGTTACCTAGATTTCAGTTCTGAGTAGATAAGAAGTAATTCTGGTTAGTTTTCACTCAAAAGAAAAACGAAAGGTGAAGAGAAATGAGTTACGTGTTCTCCGGGGAAAAGATGAGGTATTAGGAGTTGACAGTTTGGGGAGGAGGGATGGCAAATCCCAGAGGTTGAGGCTACATCCAGCACACAGAGGGAGGTCCACATCACCCTAGCCTAAGAAAGAGGCAGGGAATGAAGATGCAATAAAGTTTCTTTACGAGGAGATCAGCTGAACAAAATACATTACTGAGGGCAGAAAGAGAAGCAACTTGTGCAAGTAGTATGTGGTATGTTGATTTGAATCATTAATTTAATGCTATCAAAAGGCGGTGACAGCATAAAAGTCCCAAGCCCAGAGTTTGCTCACCCTTTGTAGTCAGATTGCCTGGTACGTTCTGGGTGCCTCACAGCTCAACACACTGAAACAGGCTGAACAGTAAGCCTGTCAAATGTCAAGGCCTGTCAAAGGCCCCATCCAAGGTATTGTCATCCACATGAGCCATGTGCTAACCGTTCACCTTCTAAGCCCTTCCAAGCTGAACAGGCACTGTATCTGGCATAGAAGTTGTTTCTGAGAGACAGCCCTCAACTCCAATCTACCTCTACAAGCTCTGGTGCTGCAAGTAAAAATGACCAGGTGTCTTACAAAGCAGATTTAAACCAAAGCAGGTATTTCCATACTGTTCTCTGCTGATCTATACCTTGTCTACAGACCCTTCTCAAATGAGTACTACACACACATCTATATTCAGCATTGCCATTTGAATGTTTCCACACAACTGCCATTGGTTGAAGAAAGAGAGCACCTCAAAATGCAAGTCATGGCGAGAATCTTTCTGCTCTGAACTGCTGGGGACAGACTTTTTAACAGGGCCTGTTGTGATAAGACAAGGGGTGATGCTTTTAAACAAGGAGGCAGACTTAGACTAGAGAGAAGGAAGACATTTTTTATACCGAGGGTTGTGAGACCCCTGGCCCAGGCTGCCCAGCACGGTGGTGGCTGCCCCATCCCTCTCCCCATCCCAGGGGAGGTTGGCCAGTGCTCTGAGCACCCTGCTCTGGTTGCAGATGTCCCTGCTCCCTGCAGGGGGGTTGGACCAGATGACGTTGAAGGGTCCCTTCCAACCCAAGCCCTTCTTTGATTCTGTGTTTAGCTGTCAACCCAGCCTGGCCCAGTGATACAGCTGAATGAAGAAGAGAATCTAGTAACACAGAGAGGAGTCTGTTTCTCTGAGCACCTCCTGTATACACATTGGCATGTCCCTAGTACAGGCTTCTCAGAAGAGACCCTTACTTTCATTTAAGCCCAATCTCTTTGGACCACTGTAAAAGCCCCACACACAGGAGAGTGTCAGATTTGACTTCAGAGTGCTGTTACGCCTTGTGGGCATGTGCTGTGGGGTGGTATGCCAATCACAGCAAAGAGAAGGTAAAAACCACCACACCTATAAAAAAATACTGTATATACACAATCATGCACATAGATATTTTTCTTTGGGGTCCTTTCTATGGGACTTCTAAGCCCTGTGAATCACCTTTTCTAGCTTCTTTATGCAGGCCAGAAATCTGCTTTAAAAAAATACAAATTCTAATTTTTTTTTTCATTGTCCTATGACTCAAGCAGATGCATTTTTAGGAAAAACTTCCCAAAACTGCAACACTTGCTATAAAACCATGCAAAATTCTGCTGGCAATCTAAGCGTTTTAAAAATCCCAAGAAACTCTTTAAGCAATGGAAAGGGGTAAGGCCTCCTTGGCAGAACAAGGCACATAACGCACACCAATTCAGAAGACTCTTGCAAAGAATTAAAGCAGCTTTAATTGACAGCCAAATAGGAGGCAGGGAATAAAAGGCCTTCTCTCACGGGAGAAAAGAAAACGCTGATGGCACACTTGCAGCAGTATACGTCAGATCACATTGTGGAGCGAGGTTATTGGGAGCAGAAATCAGACGTCAAGTTTTCAGGCACTGCGGTGGAGACAGAGAAAGGTGACGCAAACTCTTGTTTGTTCCCCCAGCCCCATGCTGCCTGAAATTGTATCTTTCATCTGCAGGCACACTGTTTTTTGGCAACCCCAGCAGTCTAATCGAAGCTCTTCACTCAGTTTACCTGAGCTCACAGCTACAGGCATCCCTCAGGACACAGAGACCCACAAGCACTTGCCTTCACTTGTCAACAGACTGGGATGGCGAGGAGCCAGGAAATACCATGAGCTGGTTTGTGCCTATTGAAAACTCAGCTGTAACAGCCCGAGCTCTCTTGGGATGTCCTCCCTCCATTGTGTCTTGGCTGGGATGGAGTAAAGGTCCCTTTTTCCTCTTATTTGACAGGAAATAGTTATCTGCAACCCTTCCTCCCAGCTATTTTCATGACCACGCCAAGACATTCCTTATTATAGGCACTGACTTAAAACTCTGTTGATACCCTGAATTTCTACCTGCCACAACAGCACCAGCAGCCACAGGTCCTAGTTTTGAGGGCAGCCATGTGCCATTTCTACAGCTTCTATCTGGGGCCCTCGCTGTGCCCACCAGTACAGCAGGGCTTAGAACAGAGCTGCTTGCTCCTTGGGGAAAGGAGTACACTCAGCAAACCATCTCCAGCATCACACTGCTTTGCCTGTTGGTTAGAGGGGGCTACAAAGATAGATGAGAGGGCAACAAATAGCAGGGGAGGGGGAAGCGGGAGGGAGGGTAGGAAAGTGAGACACAGAGGGAGGAAGGCAGGGGGGAAGGATATGCTCTGCTATGAAGAATCCTGTCAGGATGTAATTTATTTTCATTCTGCGCGGGAGTATAATGGTGCACTGCCTGAGCTCTCTCAATAGCTGTTTTGAAGCGAACCAGGCTGGTATGTCTTTAATTTATCATTTCATTATGAAACAGTTTCCCTTCCAAGAAGCCTTCAAGTCAGGAAGCTCTGTCTGCCCACACAGGAAATTCCTTTGCAGCAACTTCCCCAAAAAGGAAATTTCCCTCAGAAGTGAGCCCAGCTCATGCCTTTGAGCAGAGCTGTTTGAAGAGACTCTGGCATGCAAACACCCCTGCTTGCTGAATGTAGCCAGCACGCTGGGATCAGTGGCTCTGCCCTCGCACAGCCGCGCGGAGACCCCACTACACTCGGCTTTTATCCTGCTTCCCCTCCCCAAAGACAGCCAGGAGCATTCAGAGGAGAGGAGCTGCTGACCTTTCTTACCAGTAAAAAAAAAAAATAAAATCTCTATTCAGGAGAGAAGTACAGGACACACAGGGAGATAAGAAAGAGCTGAGGAAGAGGAGGGGGAGCTGTAGAAAAGCTTCCCAAAGGACTCTACTCCCCTACTTGGAAAGCAGGGAAAAACCTGCACCACATCTTAGATCTCTTGTGATGGCACCACTAGATACTGCACTCTGTCCCTTACACGTACAACTGGTTTTAGACTCTCAAGCAAAGGAGAAGGGAGGGGACAATGTACAGAGGGCAGGGGGGAGCCACATTTGCAAAAATGAATCTCGCAGACATCTTGTGAATCATCATTAAGTGGGGGAGAGCCAAGAACATCCAGGCCAGAGTGAACAACAACATAGTGTTTTATGAAGCACCTTAGGAAAAGGGACACATCAGAAGCACTGCTGGACTTCCAGATAGTTTTTAGTTTACTACTTCAAATTGCAAGTAATATTGAATAATATTTATATTTTTAATGACGACACCCAGAAAAAACAAACTGTTGTTTGGGGCAAGAAAGGAAGCAGAACTGAAATCAGTGTTACATGGATGAGACAACAGCAGGAGAAAGAAAGCAACCCTTTGAGGGCACATGGGAGAGACAAATGCTAGGAATAACGAAATCTCACATGGGGGTGATAACAATCCACTGGAGGCCTGTACACAAGGGAGAGACTCTCCATGTTCCCCCCCTTCAGTCTCGACTCCAAATTGTGTTTTTCCAACACTTGATGGGGGAGATGTGGTCCTTGAAGCTGAAGCTCCAGCAGGTGGCTGCCTGCCCTCTCCTCCCATTCCCTCCTTCACCAGATAGCTTTGCCCTGTTCTCTCGCCAGCTCGTTTACATGACTTTTTTTTTTCCTTCTTCTATTGCTGCCCTTGGCATTACATTCAGTGAGTCAGTCAGCTGTTGTGTAAAGAGACTTTTGTCAGAACTGCTTAAAGGCAAATCCCCCCCTCTTAACTTTTATCCGTGGCCTCTAGCTGATGAGCTAGTTAGCACCTAAGAAAGCATATGCATACTCAATATGTATCTGCTTGGATGGCATCCACGCTGCTGTCAAATCACTGGAGATGGTGGCAAGATGGGGTAAAACACAAGCGCTGCCGTACGAGTAGAGATCCCTCACCCCTCTAGCCAAATGTCTCCAGCACTGGATGCAAAGGCAGAAGGTCTAAGGAAAAAGGAGACATTAAGCAATCTCTTCTATAATATAAATTGCTTACCTCAGTCTATGGTAATCTGTGGTTTAAGGATGTCATGAGCTACGCTTGCTTGCAGCAGGCCACTACTTCCATACTGACCAAATGTCCTATCCTTCCCTCCACAGGTTTATCCGATTACTTTTAGAGATCCATTTACACTTTCAGCCATTAATACATCTTCCTGCAATGATTTCTTTTATATACTGACGCATCCACATTCTTGTTTCTTTTTAGACATGTTGCCCAGTGATTTAACTCGGATCTCCAGATCTCTGTGAGGAACTGTGACTAATCATTCCCCGTTCACCTTCCCCATACCAAGTGAGATTCCATAGACATATGGTAACATTCTCCCTGCCCATTCCATTCCGAGACTACCTTTCCCTCAAACTAGAGTCCTATCCCCTCCTCTAGACTCCTGGGAATGAGAGAACAGGGGAAGTAGCCTGTTCTAGCTAGGTGCCCTGTCGTAGTAAAAATGACCATGTGGAGGAGACCACCACCCCCTGAGTGTGACTGAGTCTGAATGAACTCAAGGTGTTAAGAAACTTCTGCAGAAGCTCACAAGCTTCAACAAGACTCTGTCAGAACTTCCATTTCCTAACAATTTTGGTGCAAAATCATTCAATCAATGCAGAGCTGCTAAACAAATTTGAAACTGGTGACTGATTTTTGACAAATATCTTTTCTTAACTCCACAGTCAAGGGACATTTGCAGGGTTTGCTGTAAAACCACATGAAAAAGTCATGAGCTACTCACATCAACAATTGTTTTCTGCTGAACAACTACAACATCCTCCTGGATGAGATTTCCCTGTACTATGGTCCTATATGAATGAGTTACTGTCTCTCAAAAAGAATTCAGAAAATATGATTAAAATAAGAATCATTTACTTTCATCCCAATTCTGAGTGACACTGGGAGCAGTTAATTTAGTAGATGACCATAACTTCAAACAGTACAGACACGCTGGACCTTTTATTCTTACAGAGAAAGATGATGTCCCTGCTCTTCCAGTTGTCAGATCCTATTAAAGTGTGGCTGTCCTGAGGCTCAAATTATACAATGTCTATATGTAATTTAGAGCTGGTTAAGAGGCAGGTTTTGTCCCACTAACTGCATTTTTACAGCTTTTACACCATTGTTATATCAACTTATAAAACTCTCCTGCAAAAATGCTTCAGAGTAGGGGCCCAGGATAAAATTAGCGGTGAGCTACCTTTCTTCACAACAGGCTACCCCACTCTGACCAGCTCTGTTTCCAAAGAGGTGCCAAGGCTGTTTGTGGATTAGCCTTCACCCAGCCTTCACACAGTCTCTTCATGGAGCGGCCCATGGAGCGGACCTTCGCAAGAAAGCGTTAAATGCAGCTGAATGAGCCCCATCTATAATTTTAAGCCGTTTTAAGAGATTTCAAACCATGCACAATACTCTTGACTCTGTACACTCAATTTGGTAAAACCAGATTGAAAGACCAGTTCAAACTTGGGCTTCTAGTCTCAAACGCAGCAGGGACATCATCTTTCTCCTGGTGCCTGCTTGATGCAGCAGAGACACGGGGAGGACAGCATTGTGAGCCTACTGGGCACCAACTGTGGCAGAAAAGGCAGCTTCCACCATCTTCTGCATCCATTTTTTCTGATCATAGGCATTAATTTTACAACTTTGCCTACAAGACGTGTTTGTAACACGTTGTGTTAATTAACTTCAAGAGAAAAAGGAAGAGTAAAAGTTGCTGGGCATAAAACCTAAGTACTTAAGCAAACCTTCTTCACACTAGATCTAAATATCCACGTGTACACAGAGATACGCGATGGGTGTCAGATTCAAGGAAAAAGAATCAACCCCAAACTTCTCAGCTTTGAAATATATTTTGATTATTAACTCCTTTCTGAGTTCAAGGTTTTTTTTTGTGCACACATGTTCTCACTGCAAATGATGGAGCACCAGAAAGGCTATGGGTGAGAAGCTGTGCTCTCAGGGTTATTTTTCTGGACTAGGTGGACTGCCCCAGAGCTCTCACAAGAAAAGCGTAATTACGGAGAACTCCCCACAACGCTGCACACCCAACCAATTTGAAAGACATCTGGATTTACTTCTGGGTGTTCAGTTGAACTGCCTCAGCCGCCACCAAACTCTGAGATTCAGCCATCACTACTGCATGCACTGATAATGGTGTGGCAGGAGGCCAAGAGCAAATACTGACTCCTTCAACAGCCCAGCTGCTTCAGGTCTGCCCATCGCAAAGACAGCTCATCTCACTGTCACTCTTACCTCTGCTGTCACTCCCAGTCCCTCCACTTATTTTTCATTCTGCCTGGTTTTAAAATGGAGAGAGGGTGTAAAAATTGGAGGAGGACTGTAAATGTTCCAGCTCTTACAGATATGGAGTGCTATCCCCGTTCCTATTTTGCTGAGCTCCAAGGCTTCAAATCCTGCTTGAATTACCTCTACTGCAAGCAGCCCATTCACCACTACCCCACACTGTGCACTTCATCCCTGAGAACAATACAAAGTGGAAGTAGAGAATTACTCCTGCGATTTGGTTACGCTCACTCTTAACAAGTGAAAACCAGCACACGAGCCATAGCGCGGTGATGAAACGAGCCCTGTGCATTTAATAACGATATTTGTCACCACTGCCTATTAGTATTTAAAGAGCAGTAAAAAAACCCCACCTCTAATAAAAAGATCAAGGTGCCTTAAACAATTACACACCCAGCAACATGGTAATGACTACCCGGAGTAACGCAGCTAAAAGCCCAGAGGTAATAAGACTACTAAGGAAGTTTCCAAGGAAGCAAGATGCAAAGTATGACATTAAAAAAAAAAAGGGGGAACAAAGAAGTATCTGTGTACAGAGGGGTTTTCCTGACAAAACGCCTTCACTGAAGCACGGAGAGGAAGCGAAAGCCATCAAGGAGGTTAAAAATTGAGGGAGACAGATTGCTTGGAAGAAATAAGAGCGGAAGAGAGAATAGGAAGGAGGAACTTATATACATAAAGGGAGATTTCCCCCACTAGGAAATACACAAGGACCTGCTCAAGCGGCAGAACTGAAATGAGTAACTGGTTTGTGGACCGGCAGGGACCAGGACTACTTCCTTCTGCACTACCAAGAAGGAGGAAGTAGAAAGGGAGAAATTCTCAGTATTGCATGAAACCAAAATAGGCACAGCCACTCCTTCATCTCTCTTCTCCCAAACATTGGCCAAATAAGTAGAAGCACAGCGCAAAGCTACACATTTACACACACACACATATTCTAGATAAATCTGTGGGAGCTGCTGAGCCCAGACAGGCTTCATACTGTAAGCATCTATTAAACTTGCCCGGCAAACCATTTCTGGTTCAACCCCAATGTTTCCACCTAGGATTGAGCAGTTACTTGAGGGCCAATCCCTGGTTGTGCTTTCTGAACACTCCTTTGCCACCACTCTTTTTTGTTGTTAGTACTCAGGGTGGCAGAACGGTGAGCTCTGGCATCTGTATGGTGGGAAGGATTAATTATCACAGAATCTCTGTTGGCTTGATGGAAATGTTCTTTAAAGCTCAGCATCAAAGCATTCACTTTATAAGCTGCAAGCCTTCGTTCTTGTGCCAGCACCAACTTCTCCCCATAATTAATTAATACCATATTAATTGTGCATGTTCCCCAGGCCCGCTGAGGAGGTGTGGCAAGGCCTGCACATGCAGATCAACCTTCCCAGTGCAGCCAAGACAGGAGCACAGGAGGGAGAAAGTTAAACCTCTTCAGGTGCCTACAAAGGAAAAGGGCATACGAGCGACGTGCTCAGGGGCTATGCGACCAAAGGGCGAGGAGCGGTGGGTGCTGAGCCCTGCCACCGCCTTTTGGTGGACAACAGAAGATGAGGGTGAGGAGGGGTCTTCCACCAGCTGTACCCTTGTGCAATCTGGTCAGCTCTGGGCCAGCTGGGAGCAGAACCAGCGAAGTCAAGAGGAGGAGGAGCCCACGGCAGCCAAGTGCTCTGGCAGGCAGGACTTGGCCACAAGTCATAAGATCCTGTGAAATCACTGGAAGGAGAGAGGGGGGAGGAGGAGGAAGTAAAGGAACATTATTCAACCTCCTCTCTTCAGTGCTGGGCTTCAACTCCCCACCAACTCCTGGCACCGAGGACATTGCACCCTCACCCTTCCTGCCCCCCTCTCCCCTCCTGGAAAACCAGGGATGGCACTTGCAACAGGGACAAGTGAGAGAAGAGGAAGGCCCCAGCCACTAATGCCCTCTGTGAAGAAGCCAAGAGCCAGACACACCTCAGGATCCGGCTGGAAACACCTGCCCATCAGCAGCCACGCAGGACGTGCCAGCCTGCAAGCAAACCCACAGCCCCTTCCCTACTGTAGGACAGGAACCACGGTCTAACTAAAGTTTAAGTGCTGATCAAGGTGATTTATGAAGCAGACTCATCCTCTATAAAACAATCAAGCTAGCAGACACAATATATTTTTACTTTTAATCTGAATGGCAGGTACAGCTGGCCTGAAATCAAATCTGCAAAGACATTTGCACACTCAACTCTTACACCAAATTTATTAATCTCTATAAATTTTTGTGGAGGTAAAGGATTTTTTGTTTTTCTGAAGGCACTGTGTGTTTGGTGGCATTAAAAGAACAAAGAAAAGCAGAACCGGCAAAGGAAAATTATATCAAGAGTCCAAAGTGAAAGGCATGAAATTAAAAATGCATGAAACAACCATAAAAGGGGGGGAGATAACTCAGAAAAATCTGAAAGTTTATAAACCAGCTGTACAAAATTGTCCCAGCAAGTTCCTTTTAGGAAAAAGGGGAATTTATATCTAACTATGAATTTGCTACAACATAAAAAAAGGTAAACAAAAAAAAATGCAGTTGACAGTCATGCTACTTAGTCTGAGATGACAAAGCACCTTAAACTTTCTATCGAAAGAGAAGCAGTAAAATACAGGCACATAGCAAAAGCATTATGAATTCTGCTTAAAGCATGTAATACTTTCCCCTCATGAGGAAAGAAAAACACAGTTTATGTTTACCACATAAACAGGAGGTGGGTTTTCTTCTTCTACGGTGTTGTGAGAAGGATGAGCAGGAATAAACAGACATCTAAATTTTACATAATTAAATGTACAGATGCAGATTAAAATCTTAATTTGTTGATCTGAAGAGTCAGTGTGCGCTAAACCTAAAAGACTTATCTTACAACATCCCTTTCTTTCAAGTTTGAAAGAAAGGCTGAACAAATCTTCCTACTTTTTTAAAAAATAAAAAGGTAGCTATTTATAGCTGCATTTATTGGAGCTGTTTCCTTATCAGGAAGTATGGAGCTGGGAATTACTGTCTGCCTACATTGGAAATTCTTTCAGGGATACAAAAACCCAAAAAGGAAATTTCCCTTCAAAAATATTCTGTGTTTTTTTTGCTGCTGGTGGGTTTAAAATAAAATGTCAGTGCTCTGACCAGGTCATGGCCTGTTCAGGGGGGTTGTTCTGCAAACAAGAAGCTTTAAGATACCTGAGGGAAACATTAAAAAATGGTTTTTAGAGAACTGAAAGAGGGAGAATGCTAAGAATATATTCATAAGCTAAAAAAATAAAGCTTTTGTGCAGGGTGCTGAGAAGGTACAGTTTCATTACCATCATCATAATATTTTCCTCTGAAATGAGCGTGTTCCTACATCTCTTCCCTACCAGAAAGCATTGCAAAATTTATCACTCTGGCAAAGAGCTGACTCTCATGGTGACAACTTACCTCTGGTTTGTTCAGACAAGGTCTTCAGACCAGGTCTCTCTCCACTGTGCTCAGTATAGTTGTCCGACCCTGCCACCCAATGAACCGCTTCCTCCTCCCCCCTCAGGGAATGCCCAGTGGTGCACAGTCCAAAACCCAGGTAAACTACCACTCTTCCTTCGAGAAAATGTGATGTCAAAGAAGTATGTGATGTCAAAGGCCCCTCCTGGGGTACCATCCCCTTCTGAACGTCACCAGGACAGAGCAAGGGCCATACAGGACACAAGTAGAATACTGCTTGCCCATGGGAGAAGTACAGTTTCTCATGGTGCATGGGATCCAGTCCTACCAGCGACCCTGGGACTTGGAGGGTGAAACTCCAGCTACAAGGACCCCCCTCGGTAGAACTCTCAAACAGGAAGCCTTGCACTGTCTCCATATCAATCCACACAACTGAGAATTTTGTCACAGAGTCTCTCAACCTACCTCGCCACTGACTGCACAGCACCCCATACTACGCCCGTGAAGTCTGAAGGCAGGAAGGATATGTTAGTTAATCATTAGAGGCATTAATTTCATTTTAGCTTGTCACGGTGTAATTTAACATGCTTATTTTCTGGTCGGTATAATTGGTGTAGAGCTACCTTAGCCTCCTGCCAGTGCAGGATGGACACTTTTTTCAGTGGGATACAAAAGGACATGGAGATCAAAACCAGACAGGCATATGAAGCAAATAAAGGAGGGTGGTCAGGGCTATTCCCAGGCTATGATTTTTATGCATAAAGACTCACGAACAAAGATTTGGAGCTAAGCAAGTATCCTAATGCCTTAACTCCACAGAGTCAACAGTCACTCTACTGTGACTGTTTATTAACTTGCAACATTACCAACTATATACCTATTGCATACACAAAGAACTCATAACTTCTGGAACAAGGATCACTGCTACATTAGCAACAGCATGCTAGTCCTGCACGAAACAGTTTACATGAGGAGTAAGAACATTCAAACAAACTCACCCCATAGAAGACAGACAGTGCACAAGCATCCACAACAGTGGAACGGCTGATGCACGAGCACTTCCCCCTCCCAAGTAGCTTTGGAAAATGATCTTCAGAAGAGATTCTTGTCTGAGGTGTTGGACTGGGCCTCTAGATCTGGATGGAATCAAATTTTTTCAGCAAACTTACAAATCATTTAGTCCTTCTGCTTCAGCAGTAAACCAGGGAGTTGTAAAATGAGCATAAAGCATTGTTTAGTGGAGATTTTCTCAGGCTGTATTTGGTAAGCACCAGAAGGAGTGCCAGCACGGGAGAGACAAGACCTGCAAGTACAGCAGAAGGAAGCCCAGCCTCTCATGAAGGGCATCAAATAACTGTTTTCTCTGTGTGTGTGTATACACATGACCTATAGCATGAACACCCGGTACCTTGAAGCTGCAGCAGGTTTCTCCTCACACACTTTGTGCCCCTCTCAATGCTGGACAGGGGCGTCTCTTCCGACATTGAGAAGCTCAGCTCTTTTTTTTTTTGTGAGGGGAGTGGACATCGCATGCATGCTATGTTGTTTCTGCAGGGTTTTCTACCACACTTGTGTTTTGTTGCAAGGCACTCACCACACAATGGGCTGTTATTGTGGCATTGTTAGTCATGGCTTACACACAGTTTCTCTTCTGTGTTTTAATTGTAGGGCTATTTATGAACACTGAGTCCTTTACATTAATTTCATTTCTTAAAAAAAAAAAGCCATAAATTAAAAAAGAATGACATGGAAGCATTTATAACACAAGTGAAAAAAAACAAAACAAAAAAACAACAAAACCAACAGACAGTTTTGGGATGGAAAGAGAAAGGCAAGCTAATTTTAGGTTCACTGATCTTGACAGCGTTCCTTTAAGACAAAGCTAAAAATGCTTCAAACCCAGCAATACCATAAATGTCCTGCTGCTTTTGCTTCTTATTCCTCCCCGCACTTTACAGGGGAATTCCACCAGGGATCGGCTTGAATCCCAGACTAAAGAGACACGGCTTCCTTTCCTCTCTGAATAGTGGTGTGTGTTTTGAAGGCTTCAAACCCTGAAGCGAAGCTTTCCAGGAGGGTAAAAGACCGGCTTAGCACCACAGGGACTCCCACGATGCCTGCTCTCCATACCCTGAAGCACAGGTCTCTAGCCTTCCCACCTCAGGACTGTTTTGCAAGTTCCCACTGGGGCAGGAAGCATCTCATCCCTTCACACGGCTCCTTTGGGGACTGTCAGTGCAGGAAACCGCTGTGTTAGTTCTCCCAGGTAACAACTACGTACATTAAATAAATAAGTCCACGAAGAAACCACCTGACTCTCAAATACTCTCTGCAGAAGCAGAAACCAGCTCACTGCATCGTCCCTTTATGGCAAGTTTTTTTACGCCTCACCTGGATGTCTCTGCCACAGACTTTAGGTTCAACTTGACAGCGGTTTACATCAAGGGTGCCAACTGAACTGACTCTGAGTTACCCTGATGCAAACCCAGAGACAGGAGGCTCAGTCTCCCGCAGGTGATGAACAAAGACCATGCCAGAAAAAAGTAAAGCAGGATTTTCCTGATCCAGAGGCCGTAGCTTTCACAGATGGATCGGTAATGAGGTTTCATTCTTCTCAGTCCAAGATATTCCAGACAAAGCTCTTTCGAGTAGAACAGCAGCATCAATATTGTGCCCAGCAATGGTGCAAGAGTGGATCTAAGACAGGGCTCCCTACCCATCCAAACTGCCTCTCCATAGTATTGCTTTGAAGCTGGCCTGAGATTCCCTGTAAGAAACACCCAGGAGGCAGGCGGGAGTTCAATTCCGAGGAGCACCTGAGGCTGCCTGTGGAAGAAGCCCCATAATTGATGTCTCCCTGGCCTGTGATTTTCATCCTGTTTGCCTAACAACTGGATGCAACTCACAGTCACGAAGGAGTCAGGCCCAGTCGCTTCACAAGGGCTGACTGAAATAAGTGGACTGAGGCTGACAGGGTGGCTGGCTGGGCTTTCCACAGTCCCGTCAGCCTGTCACTAGAGTATTATGAGTTATGAACTGAATGACCAGGGGGCACTGCTGAACAGAGACGGCAGATGGGCCCTGCCCTGCGTAGCTTACAATATAAATGTGCAAGAAAAGCCCGTGGTGGAAGAGGAAGACGCAGCACCAAGACTAAATACTGCAAACAGTCAGAGTGAGCAGGGCCACCGTGCTGCCTTTCTGGTGTAGTGGGTTGGGTTTGATTAGGACATGACTAGCTACCCAGACACAGAATGAATTATATGGTGCAAAGCAGCGCACGAGGAAAGGCAAGTGTGTAAAAGAAACTAAGGGGAAGGAACAAAGAACAAAGAAGGGGCTGGAAGATGCCCTTCATCTGAGAAAGCGGCCAGTCCAGATCTCGTTAAAATCATTGAGGATTTAGGCACTCATTTCAGTGGGATCAGGATTAGTCTCAGTGTCATTAATTTGACATTCTGGTCACCTCTCAGAGTCCCTTTGTCTTATGCAGCTTTTATTTTATTTTCTCTCTATGTGCGTCAGTCAGTTTTGTTCCACAAAGATCCTTCCAAAGAAAATATTTTTATTGCTTGCTGTTCTTAATGTGGCTTAGGGTGAAAGGCCTTTTTTCCCTGTCTCACTACATACTTGCAGTTCAATGCATTGAATATTCTAGTAACTAAGTAACAATATGCTTAATGCTTCAAAGCGGCTTTCCAGCTGCTAGCCAAAATTGTAAAATAATTAACAGGTGCCAAAGGATTAATAAAAGGAACAGCATAATTAATAGACACTATGCAGAAAAAAAAAGGATCCATGGCAACCTTGACAGTGGTGTTGTTTCCTTCTCCTCTTGTTTCCTGCATTCCTTTAACAACAACAATAACAACAAAAATAAGAAAAAAAAAAAAAGGAAGAAAAGTGGTGCCCTTAAAACACAAGTGATGCATGTAAGCAAGAATGCGATCAGGACAAAGAAACTCAAACTGCTTTCAGGAGTTTTCAAACCTTACAAGGGTTTAAAATAACCACTGCAGAAACCTAAACAGATCTCCCATCTGTCCTCCGTAATGAGGGCAGTAGAACAGACAGTATTTACAAGGGGCACAGAGATACTGAAATAAAAAAATGTGACTCTAGTTGTATGTCATCAGGTTTGGATACTCCAAAGCTCATCAAAATCCGCTGTAGACGGGAACATTCTGCACAGTGCAAAGCCAAAGCCAAGATCACCCAAGCCTACATTTAAAAGTACTCAAATGATTTACAAACAGGTTTTTAGCTTTCCCCACCATCACGACCCTCAAACAAGATGACAACACCACTACAGTCCCAATGTAACAGTTCTCCCCTGAGCTGATGTACATACCCTGACATCTAGAGTGTGTCCTTGCACTTGGAACTTCAGTGCAGGCTGCTGGGGCTTCAGAATAAAGCAACAGCAAGAAAAATTAGTTGCTGCCAAGAATAATTGCTTCACGTGTACAGAAAAGTACACAAAAGTATGTGCAGTGTGCCTTGCTATGACAACGGGCTGCAGGCGTTGCCTGCAGAATGCCAAGACTAAGGAAGGGTAATTAGTTCAGAGGAAGAAATGAACTCTGGTTCATACCCGTATCAATAGAAAACCCTGTGAAATCTCTGTCCATGAGGTCCATCTCCCTGAGCAAACACAGATGCATCTTCCCCCAAGGGAAGATGTGCTTCAGATATAAAAATCAGACTGTAGAAATGGACAGGCATGGGCAAGGTGGCTGCAGAGGAGCAGAGCACGCAGAAGACACGCACTGGTACTTCTGTCTCTCGTGTGGAAGAAGTTCTGTGTTGAAGGAGGCAGAGAAAACCATGAAGCTTTCAGCTCATATTTATGGTTGCTGTTGTAGAAGGCAAATCACCTCATTATCATCTTGCATATTACAAAAAAGGAAAAAGATATTGTCTCTCCGATTCAGAGCATATTAAAAGACACAGGAAAGGGTTTTCACATCCATCTCTTCAATGCTGTACCCCCCCTATCCTGTTCCAAGAACTTTTTACCACAAGGTACTGGATGTAGCACAAAATGAGTAACTAATGTCATTATACCAGACATGACAAAAAGATTGGGTTTAATTACAAAAACAAAACAAAAGAAGAACTTTCTCTCTGTCGTAATACAGAGTAAACTTCCTCAGAGATAAGGGGCACGCAAACACTTTCAGAGGACTTCCACCTACCTCAGCATTCTTCATTATCACAGTATCTGGGCAGTCACTATACTCATTTTCAAAACTTTGAAGATTCTTTCCGCTCATGGTTAGTTGGTTTTTGTTGATTTGGTTCTTTTTTTTTTTTTTTTTCATTTTACAGCAAGGAAACTAAATGATGATGACCAGGGTCACAGAAGGCAACAGGGACAGAGTCTTGTGCGAGAGCTGAACTTGCTTCTCTTGAACCCTTGGTGATTATCTTCCCTTTCCAAACACTCCTATCTGACATCAGTGCAGTCTAGTGGAGATCAGATATACTGTAAAGCTACCACGGCCTACACACCAGGGACAAACAGCGAACTGGAGATCACCGTCCTTTCTGACTACGTACCTAGAGGAAAGCATAGTCTCCAGCTCCCTGCTGGAGGCAAGAAGTGGTTGTTAGGCAAACAAGTATGTTAAAAAGTATGGGTCAAACATCCCTTACAGAAAAGTACAGCATCAAAGAAAGGTGTACTTTACCAGAAAATGATTCTCACGCTCTCAGAGATTTAAAGTTAAGACTGAACACATTGTACTTCTCTCCTGCGGGCTGGAAAGAAAGCAGCTAACTAAAACATAAAAGGGTGTGCGAGAAGAGGAAAGTGCCTTCACATCACCCCCAAGAAAAGGGATTTATTTCTCTGTATTTCTAGCTGTGCTGACCAAAGAGGAGGAGTCGTCCTTTGAGAGGATGAGAGATCTGCATTCCACCCTTCTAAACTTTGCACTTCTCCCTTTTCCAGTCTCTGGATCAAATCAGCTCAGCATAGCTGTGACCCCTTTGCTCACTAAACAGTGAGAGATAATTTACTGCACCAAAGGAAATCACTCTACTAATTGTCCTAATACTATTGGCTGTTAGCACCTTCAGAGTACTCTTAAAAATTAGAAACAGCGAAATTTCTCCTAGGAAGATGTAAAACACCGTCTGAACCCACATAGTGCGCTTCACGTTCCACCTGGAACATCTGTGCCTAGTTCCACCTCCACTTGGGCAAGCCGCTCTCTTCACTGCACCTGTAACAGAGCTCTGGAACTTGCAAGCTGGCAGAAGAGAGTATGTGCAGGACTGAACTCTGCCTTCACTTAGGCAAATGCCATCAGTATGTCATGGAAAGAGAGAGTGAGTGGAGGCCTGACAAGCTGTCAGCTCTGGGTATGACTGGAGAAACCCTAACTCCCTGTTGCACAGGAATGAGTGAGGCTTAAAGAAGTTGTTATGCTTCATCTCATCAACAAAAACAATAAGGATGGAACCAAACGAAAACTCGCACCTAGAAAACCTTTGAACTTTGCCTATCCAAATCCAACCTTCACACACAGTTCCACAGCCTGAAGTAGACCTTAGCTACTTCATCTGACCTCTAAGGCGGTCTGGATTCAGGACCAAAGCCATCCCTCAGACGTATCTCTAAAAATAAATCATAAAAATGAAAAAAGAGAGGACTCCATGCAAGAATTGCAAAATCCCATCTTAATACCTCTTAAACCTGAGATCCAAAAGCTGTTTAGTTCTTTCTATAGCTGGTATTAGGAAGACTGCTGCTGGAATATGATTCTGTTGTCTTCCCTGTCTGAAGTAGGAAACGGTTCACAAGCAGAATTTGAAATCTGGAAGCTTTACAGGAAGATTGACAGCCTTAAGAACCTCTCTTCCTATGCAGTTTAGGCAAGAAAAGGTTAAGAAGTGACTATCTAAAAGCACCTATATCAGGAGTAGTCTTTTGACAATATTTAGCAGGAAAGGAGATAATGAGATCTAATAGTTGGAAACTGAAGCTTGACTAATTCAAACTATAAATAGGGCACTCAAAATAAAAAAAAAAAAGGCAAATAAGGAGGCTAATTAAGCACTGAAAGAACAACTAGAGACCTTATATCCTCCTCATCACTGAAGACTCATCACATGAAGACATGAACAGCAGGAATCTTTCTGCATAACACGCTGGAGCTCAAATGGTTACCAGACAGGAGTTACCGAGTAAAGGTCCGTGACCCAAGTTAAAACAGAGATTTTAGGAACTCGTAATGGTCCCTCCTGGCCCACCTATGTATCTAGGTACGTTAAATAGTGGTTCTAAATGTGTTTGGGTCAGTTGGTAACAGTGTTTGGATGGCTACTGGTTGTGTACCGAGCTACAAAATGCTACTCTGCCAAGGATTACAACTAGCAAGGCTATGTAAATGTGCTCCATGTCCTTTATGACCCGAGACACTAACTTTGTGGAATAGCATTCCACAGGTATTTAATGACTAATTGTCTGTGTTTTTACACTACGAGTCAGGCTGGTGTAGAAATACTAATGGGAAAGAAGACTCCTTTCAAGTTTAAAAATGTGCCAATCAAAAGGAAAGAAAAAACAAAACAAAAATCAAGGTGAAAAGTTGGATCACACCTAAAAATGCCAGATGAAAAGTTTTCACTGAGAGGAAGCCTTACAAGCTTCACAGCACCTAGCATGCTGCCTGGCTGATGGGAAGGCAGCAGGGAGTAAACACCATGCCCTACCTCTGTTAGTACCCAGGGTCTCTACCTTCCTGCCCTGTGCATCTGCCAGATATCATGAGGAAGGCAGCAAGTAACTGGAAAGCCAGCCATGGCCCTAGCTGTGGAGAGGTGCTGTTCCCACAGGAGAAGTAAACAGCACAGCTAATGCAGTGAGGGGAAAGAAAATAATATTTGATAAAAAAAAAACCAAACCCACAAAAACTCAAATATTAAAAGCACCAGTCAGTGGGAAAAAGAACTGGTGGAGAAGAACTGCTTCTGTGGTGGGTTTTTTGTGTTTCAGTTTTGGCCAAAGCATAGAAATGCTCTGTAAGCGTGGCAGCAAGTCCACCCTGGGCTGGGGAACCAGGCCAGCAGCCACACACATGGGCAAGCAGAGCCTGGGAGCTCATGGATACTTGGGCAGCAACCAGTCGCAGTCGGAAATGCTGCAGCACCAGCTCCCATTCCCGTCAGAGAGCACGGGAAATGTACAACCCGGGCTACTCTGCAACACAGGCAGCAGAGAGTAAAGGCAGCAGCAGACAGAAACAGGACTGTGCAGAAGGCAGCATGGGCAACGAGCAACCTTGGGGCAGAGCACCTTGTTGGCCAGCGAGAGAGCGAACACGGGATTCCAGAAGTGCTAGGAGCACACTTTGCATCCAGCAAAGGAGCGTGGCTGGGAAACAGCTGAGGACAGGAATGAGAGTGTCTTGTGATAAACATGGACTTCCCCCTGGCCGAAATCCCAAACCCATTCATCAAATGGCAACGCACAAAGTTATATTTGCTCCTGGCCCTGTTGCTTGGCTCAAGTACCCCAGGAATGTAACACCTGACAAAAGTTTACTTAAATCCTCCCAGTTTACTTCAGAAGTACTTCCCCTCCACAAAGGAAAATTCCACTCTTCCTCGTCCCCGTCCTATCTCACTAATTCACCAACTGCCCTTGGCCTTTCCTATTCCTCAAACATTAAATCATCTCAGCAAGGAAGCGCCTGGCTCTCGCCTTGCCCCCAGCTCCAGTTTTTGTTCCAATGTCAGTGATGTGCCCTTCCTCCTTTGCAGCATCCTTTTGTGCACAGCTAAGTTCATTCTTCCTCCTTTCCCACTGCCTGTCAGCACACACGCTCTGTAGCAGAAATCGTGGGCAGCAGAAGTAGTTAACACTGAGACCCATAACAACCTGAGAAATACCCACGGTACAAACGCACTCCACTTGCCACAGTTTGTGAAACTCTGACCTTGTGTCGCAGCAACATCACCCAGCAATTCCCATACTGTGGAAGGAACAGCACTTCCCGTCCTCCACACTGGTGCCTGTCATGAGTAATGAGCCAAATCCTTGGCAGTGGGTGCAGGGAATGGGAGTGTAGCGGGGGAAACATAATGTATTGCATTTAAGAGTAATTTCCTTTGATTAAAAAGAATTTTCAGAAAAATCAAACCAGATAGAATTTTAAGTTAAAAAAGAATAATGAAAAACGTAGTCTCAAGCCAGGGGGCTTCCCTGCTAAAAAGAGAAGCACCTCCTCACCCTGCCCCACACCCTCCTCAACCCAAGAAGGTAAGAAGGCTCCGTGCTGACACTCACGCAGGTGTGCCGGCAGTCTGATCGTGTCTTCTTCCATCCTGATCGCTCGAGGCACTGGGACATGTAGTGGTGACGAGGAAGTGTAATTTGGTACTGGGCTCACTCCTCAGCCTCTCCTCACCAGACTTTCCCTCCAGTCCCTTCCCCAGCCCC
>JANHFX010015343.1:57031-79619 GCA_027560015.1 Chloroceryle amazona | reverse complement strand
TGGCATCACATGGTTGAGTGTGTGTCACAGGTCTCCCCACTGCCCAGCCCTCACTTTCCAGAGCTGAGGTATTTGGTCATCCAGCAATTCATTATCCACTGAATGGTCCACCTATCAAATCTCTATCTCTCCAACTTGGTGTGTAGGATGTTGCAGGGGACCATTGTCCCAGCCTGTCCTCATAGGAGAGGTGCTCCAGCCCCCCGATCATCTTCATGGCCCTCCTCTGGACCTGCTCCATCAGGTCCATGTTCTTCCTGTGCTGAGGACTCCAGAGCTGAACACAGTATTCCAGGTGAAGTCTCACCAGAGTAGAGCAGCAGAATCACCTCTCTCAATCAGACTTGTTGAACCTCATGCAGTTTGCACTGGCCTATTTCTCAAGCCTGTCAAGGTCCCTCTGGATGGCATCCTTTCCCTCAAGTGAATCCACCACACCACACAACTTGGTGCCTTCATCAAACTTGCTGAGGGTACACTCAACACCATTGTCTATGTCACTGACAAAGACGTTGAGCAGCACTGGACCCAGAAGAGATCCCTGAGGAACTCCACCTGTCACTGGTCTCCGCCTGGACACCAAGATATTGATCAAAACTCTTTGAGTGCAACCTTCTAAGCCAGTTCCTTATCCACTGGGTAGTCCATTCATCAAGTCCATGTCTCTGCATCTTAGAGACAAGGATGTCATGTGGGACACTGTCAAATGCTTTGCACAAGTCTAGGTAGATTACATCAGTTGCTCTTCTCTTATCAACCAGAGTTGTAACTGTTGTAGAAGGACACCAAATTAGTCAGGCACGATTTTCCCTTAGTGAAGCCATGTTGGCTGTCACTGTTCACCTCATTATTTTTCATGTGCCTTAGTACAGATACCAGGAGAATCTGCTCCATGATTTTACCTGGCACAGAGGTGAGGCTGACAGGTCTGTAGCTGCCTGGGTTTTCTTTGCTTCCCATTTTAAAAATGGGGGGTTATGTTTCCCCTTTTCCAGTCTGTGGAACTTCACCAGACTGCCATGCTTTCTCAAATATGATGGCTAGTGGTCTAGGAACTTCAGCCTTCAGGACCTGTGGATGTATCTCATCAGGTCCCATGGACTTGTGCACCTTCAGATTCTCTAGGTGTTCCCTGACCTGATTTGCTCCTATGCTGGGTGATTCTGCACTGTCTCAGACCCAGCCAATGCCCTCTGTGATTTGGGTGGTGTGGCTTAAGTGGTTACTAGTGAAGACTTAAGCAAAAAAAATCATTGAGTATTTCTGCCTTCCCAATATCCTCGGTAACCAGGTCACCTGCATCCCTCTGGAGAGGCCCCACATTCCCTCTTGTTTTTCTTATTTCTCTGACATACCTGTACAATCCCTTTCTGTTATTTTTAATGTCCCTGGACAGGTTTTACTTCATCAGGGCTTTAGCTGTTCTAGCCTGCTTTCTGGTTTCATGAATGATCTCCTTGTAGTCATCTCAGGTTACCTGTCCTTGCTCCCACCCTTTGTGGATTCCCCTTCTGTGTTTGATTTTGGACAGGAGTTCCTTGTTCATCCATGCAGGCCTCCTAGCATCTTTGCAACCCTAAAAAGAAGAAATTGGGCAGTGCCTTTGAGCCTGGGAGAGATGATCCTTGAAAGTCAACCAGCTTTCCTGGGTTCCCAATCCCTGATACGGATTAGATGGTAAAGAAGCAGCAGGTGATGGTATTTCCAACAAAATTAGACATTTTTGATTATCCCTCCCTAATTTCCAGGCCATGGAGTTTATGAATAAGCCATTGTGAATGTGTAGATGATATTTATTCTTTCCATGTCTGCTGTGCTGTCATGACGGATGGTGGTGCTGTGATTGCAGCTGATGAGAGCACATGAGAAACAGCAAGAGCCAGCCCTGGTTTTCAGCTGCACATGGGATGGAAATGATGAACAGACTCAGTTGCTGCTCATGCCTCAGCTCAGCAGCTCTGCTCTTGAAGGACAGGTGCTGCCTAATCATGTCAGATGACAAGTTAAAACATAAAATTCCCTCTGAACACACACAAGTGCACACTAGAAGTTTTCTTACTGTGAGGGTGGTTGAACATTAGCATGGGCTGCCCAGAGAAGTTGTAGAGTCTCCATGGAGATACTCAAACCTCAGCTGGAGACAGTCCTGGACAACCTGCTGTAGCTGACTCTGCTTGAACAGGGAGGGATTTGACTTAATGACTGTGAGAGGTCCCTTACAGCCTAACGGATTCTATGATGCTAAAGGTCTACATCCACAGGAGGCAACTAGGATCCCAAATCTCACTGATCTTATCTAGGAGGAGCTTGAACTACAAAAGCTCTGTGAAGTTATTCTCTGTTTTTCAGGAAAACTCCACTAAATCCCACATGACTACTACAAGACTCTCTCTTACTAAAGGGTCAACAGTGCTTACAGTCCCAGGGTCATGGTGAACTCTTACCCTGTGAAGATAGATCCAGTAGTTTTCTCCAGCCACAGGAAAGATCTGCTGTTGGGCAACTGCCTCCATGACTGTGCAAAGGACGGTGGTGGCCTCAGGATATGTAGCATCTGCATTACCAAAGAAATCCCTGACTCAGCTTCACAGGGGCTCTGGCTCCTATGAGCCCTTGAAACAGGGTGGATACTCCCAGTATGGCCCAGTTATCAGGAGCTGAATTGCAGCAGCAGTATCCCTGAACAGGAAAAAGCAAAACACAATATCACAGCAGTTGGTGCTTCCTACTGCTTTATTTCTGAATATCATAATTACAGTCCCAGGGTGATACTGTCAAGCCTGGAGTTAGTAATCTTTCTGCAGCTACTAGAGCTGAATGCTTAATCCAAAAGGAAAACTTCACAACCCCCTTGGAGCCAGACAACAAACCCCTCACTTAAAAGAGTAAATGTCCAAGAATGTTGCTGTTGGCTCAAGGCATCATGCTGTGGTCAACATGTGTCCAGCAACCAAAGCGTGATAGTAGGGCATCTGCATGTTCCTGCCTTGTGGCATCACCAGCAAAGAGCCCACAGACATCATGAGGAAGAAAATCTGCTATTTCTTACATGCAGAGTCCATGGGGTGGGAAAGAGGGCAGGCGTTCAGTGCACAGGAGTTAGCAGTGGGAGAATGTCAGGAGAGAAGAGAGCAAAGGACAACTTGCAGGAGCTGGCACATTGTGTGTGAGAGAGGGCCAGATGGGGCAGGGCAGCTCAGTGGAGGAAACTGAGGCATCCACATGGCCTAGGAGAGACCAAACTGGAGCAGGAGATGAGAAGAGCTGGAGTGTGGAGAGAGAAGGTATCAAAATAAATCTGCAAAGCACTGGAGGTAGCAGGAAGAGAAAATGGGACTGGGACAAATAAGGTGACAGCACTTTGATAGGTTAAAAACAGTTTCTCCAGAAACTGTGACTGACAGAAATTCCCATTGTATGTACTTTAGTTTAAAAAATTTGGTGGAAGAAGCCAAACAAAATATTTAATGGATTTTCTTTTTCTCTATATCTTCAATTTTATTGGTTTATTTGGTTTTATTTATAAATGAGAGAATATGCCACTATTTTCTGTTGCTCTGTCTGTGAAGAAAGTATTTCTTTCACAGAGAAAGTTACAGGCTCTCAAAATGCAGAAGCTATTGAGGAGTTATTTGGAACATTTATTTTTATGAGAAAAACTTGTTATTTCTTCACGTTTCTTTCCCTGATTGCCTGTTGCTTCTATGGCTTTCTCACTGAGGGAAACAAGGAGGATAAAACAGAAAACCTGAACTTTTCCATTTAAAAAGAGAGAAAAAGCAAACAAACAAACAAGCAAACAAAAAACAACAAACAAAATACATCCTATTCCAAAAGAAAAGTGCTGATTTTGGTTTCCAGCTGTTGCCTGGAAACTTAAATGCAGAGCATTTGACAATTTTGTCTCACTTAGAAATTTCCCTCAGGAAAACCTGCCAGTTTTCCATCAGCTCTGCTTTTTGAGCTTCCCATGTTACTTAAACCTCCACTGACAACTTGTTTCATGGCAGAAGCCAGCTAGCAGGGTTTTCATAACAATGATAGTGAATTGTCACCATCACAAAGCAACCTCACCACTCCCTGCTCTATCCTTGTTGACAAAGGAGAGTAATTGATTCCTGTAACATCCCACTGTCTGACTGTTTCAAACTCTTTGTACCAGAGATTCATTTTAATGAAACGTTCCACTTTTACGCATGAGAAATGTATCAAATTAAGTTTCTGAATGTGAAATAACAGTTATCAACTATGTCAAACACAGGCTGTCAGACCATCACAGATAGAGGCTGGGGAAGGGAAAAGGGAGAGGTATGACACTATCTCTGGCAAAAGGTTCAGTTCTGGCCCAGGATTGTGTTTGCTCCTAATATCACACAATCTGCATATGAGCTATGAATTCCACCTTCTTTTGACTTTGTAGGGCTTTGCTGGCAATATAACATGAGTGATAAATGATTCACCTTTTTCCAGGTAGCCCTGTCTCTAGGTGCCAAGTCCTTATTTCCCCATAAGGTTTATGAAATCTGGGTTTGGTCCCCATTGATCCTGGTTGTCGCAAACATAGTTTTATACAACCTGGAAAAAAATTGAACACTGAAGTGAAATTTGCTGATGATACGTAGATGTGGTGTTGAGGGCCATGGTTTAGTGGTCACCTGTCAGTACTGGGTTAATGTTTGGACTTAATGCTTTTAAAGGTCCCTTCCAACCAAAACAATTCTGTGATTCTATGGCTGTTTATGGGATACTGGTTTACTTAAGGTAACAAACAAGGACTGAATAGGTAGAATTACAGAGGGACTTGATAATCAGACAGTGAAAGGACTGCTGAAATTCTAAATATTTGTAGAGTCATCTACTTGAGGAAAAATGATCCAAACTTCCCATGTAAATGGGAAGCTCTGAGCTGGCCATTGTGGCATGGGAGAAAGCTCCTGTATTTATGTCAAAGTGTGAAATCCTGTAAGAGAGATTATAGCAGAACTGGAAGAAGTTCAAAGAGCAACAGAGAACATGAAAGATGCAGAAAGGCTTCCATACCTGTAACATCCAAGTAGCCTGGGATTTACCAGATTGTAAAAGGGACAGCTGTAATAGATGGTTCTAAAAGCTACCTAGAGGAGATGGACAAGAAATAACTTCTGTATCTACAGTACAGGAGCTAGGGGTCATTGTATGAATCTAGTAAGAGACAATTTGAGAAAACACTTTAGTTGAAGGTTTGTCATGCAGTGGAAAGCAAAGCTCAGGACCTTGTAGCAAAACAATGACAGCAAACAAAAAAGAAACCAGACAATAATTTCTATCTTTTGAGAAGTAATAAAGCACAGAATCATTCTGCAGCCACTGCAGCATAGCATTCCCCTGCATTCATGGAGTAAAAGTAAATATAAGCACAGCATCTACCCACCAGAAGGCTCTAGTTGTGCTGAATTTTTGCTTTCATCCACTGTTTATTTTTGAAGACACCTGTCTGTGGATTATACTGTAAAGCTGATGAAAAAAAGGGAGCTTGAACTCAAGTTTTTTTCAGTCACACTAAAACAGATACACATGACTGGACTAATGAATTTTCATTCCTCAGAAGAACTCAGAACTGAATCAAGTGTGTTGATTTTCTTGGCAAATAACTTGGGCTCATATCCAATTATCTGAGTTCTTGTGCAAAACTTAACCTCTATCCATGATGTCCAAACATGACTGGAGCTTTCTGATCCTGATCTGGCATGGGAGGTGGTAGGAAACACTTCGGATTTCCTTATTGTGGTGCCAAAGAAAGTCAGTATCAGTATTCTGCAGAGATCTCATCACATAAATGTTGGCTCAGTTGTTCAGACTGGATCAACAATGTTTGTTAGGAGATTAAAATAATTGATATAGAGGACATGCAGGGCATTGGCTGTATCTCTCATCTCATACACAAAGTGCAGAAAGCTACCACCAATGGGAGTCCACATGTGGAATACTTAACTGTTGAGGTCTCCACCAGTCCTTAGATAAAACATCCATATGAAGAATTTGCTGAGCATGTCTATGCTGGACCTCATGACAATTACTGCCTATTGCTGTTTTAGACTAGTGGATTTCTACAGGTTTTCAGCAATCAGAATTAATTTCCTGTTCTTAAGAATAATTTCTGTAAGATAATCTTGAAGAGTCAGCTTTAAGGGCTGTTTTCCAAGACTGCGGTTCCTGCACTGTCAGTTGCCACTCATCTGCTCAGCTATCAGAGGCCTGAAGCAAGACAAGGAGGAAAGGGGTCTGCCTTGGGTTTGAAGAAAGGCCCATCTAACCTTGTATCCTGCATCTAGAAAGAACCAAAGTTAATACTTAAAGTATGAGAAGCATGAGACCAGTCTTTCTCTGTGTCCTCCTCTTTGCTTTCAGTATGTGACTTCAGGAGCTGCTGAACAAGACATTGTAAATTACTATTCAACAGCTCTTCATGGGTTTTTACATGCTTCATGAATTCTTGTACTATTTCAGTATTCAGTAGATTTTGTAGTAAAGAGTTCCACAGCTTAATCAGAAGTTGAATGGAAAATACACCTCTTTTTTTTTTTTTTTCCTAACTTACTGACATTTTTTACAAATTATTCCTTCTTGGGTTGTTATAAGAAACAGACTAATTAGGCCATGTTGATCTGTTTGGTGACACTTAACAGCCTTAAGGGCTGTTATTGTATCTCCCAGGACATGGCTTTTCCTGACAGAAGAGCTCCCTTCAGATTCATCTTTCGCCTATGAAGATCATAGTACATTTTAGGACATCCTTCCTGTTTCTCATATTTTCCTAGTTATACGCCTACTTCTACTTGACCTTGTTAAAAGTTTTGGGTAATCTATATACAGTGCATTGATCAAGTCACCCTTCTACACCTTTCACACCTTCTACACCCTTCCTTTTCTCCTTCAAAGGGCACTAATTGGTCTGCAAGATGTCACTTCCCTTGGTAAGTGCTATGCAGATGCCTTTACTTTTCACCATATTTATCCATGAACCTGCCATTTCCAAACTCCAATGGAGATTTGTAAATCTTCATTACTTTGAGACAGCTCCTCATATTCATATACCATACAGAAAAGTTCCAGTGCTAGAATTTCCCTAAGCTCTTCCACAGCAAACATCAATATGCAGAATTCATTTGGTGTTTCTGCTCTAACTTTATCTTCCCTGAGCTGTTCCTTTCATTTCATGCCTTCCCCGAGCCGTTCCTTTCATTTACTGGCCTTGTAGACTCTCTGGCAGTGTTCCTCCTGCTGATGTGTTTTAAAAGGATTTATTGGTGTTTTTTATACTGTTAGCAAGTTCTTCCTCAAAATATTTCTTGGCCTGATTTATTACGGTTTTACATTTATGTTGCTAGAGCTTATGTTCCTTCCTATTTTCCCCATTTAGACATAACATGCAATTTAGGACGTGCTTTGTGACATAAGATAGTAAGGAAAGAAGCACAAATGTTCATGAACAGAAATGTTATAGTATCCCTCAAAACCTAGATAAGAGGTGATACATGCCAAACCTGCCATGACTCCAGAAAGACTAGCTGTCATCATGTCAGCATTGTGATGTAGGTGAGTAGTGCACTTGTTAAAGTACACAGCCCTCAGTGAAAGGCAAGGCTGGAATCCACCCAGACATGCTGCAGATCTTGACATATAAACCAATAGCCATAGGTCAAATGAGTCACACCCTAGAAACACTCAACATCTCTTACGTGACTCCAAAGGGAATTCAAAGGGAATTGAAGGCAATGTGCTCAGTGATGTCTGCACCAGAGACATCTGCACTATAGGAGATGCCCCTCGTCCCCCATTCTGAGGATGGCTCCATATGCCATGCTCTGGGCACCTCAAAGAGAGCTTGAGGCTAACTCTTCCTTGGGGAAGACAGGAGTGCTTAACTCAAAATAGAAATTTTAAGGGAGTCTCTGAAGATGATATGTGTTCCCAAGACTCTTTTTTTGTGGAGGAAATTTTAGGATTAAGAGTTCTTGCATGAAAGCCTGATCCCCCAAAGTGATGCTGGTCAAATGTTCTGACAGCTTGAATGCTGCTTGGTTGAGGAAGAGACTTCTCAGGGCTCTACTGACATACTGAAACTAGGTTATCTATATTTGGACTTTGTAATTAAGCTTTATTTCTACCCTAACTTTTTGCCACAAGTTCAGGGTGATTTCAAGGTAACTAGAAAGCAGAAGGCAGGTACTGATCCCCAGGTAAGAAGACCCCAGCTCTGGAGACCTTTCCTTGAGCTCCAAAGCCAGGCTGCTGCTATCTGGAGCTTCAGCTCAAGCTGTCTCAGCTCCTCTGCCACCTTGATGGTGTTCCCATGTCTTCTCAGATCTTCTCAGTGCCTCCAGCCAATGTCTATCAGCCTGGTCTTCAGAGAAGAATGGCTCACCTGCAGGACCTGAGCCGAAGAGACTGTAACCAACCAGGTCTGTAGCTTTTCTACTCTATGCAAAGACTTACCATAAGTATGGGAAAGTGTTCTTCACCACAGGAAAATAAGACATGGGGCTCTTGTATTCTACCTCTCTAACAAGGTCAGTACCACCCTCCATCCCCACTCCTGTTATGACTGGAATGTCACAGGGGCTCACCAACCCCACCAATAAAGCATACAACTTATCCCTGCTCTCCTAAGACTGCAGTGACTATTGGAGCTGCTGGACCCTGTGCTAATGCAGGCCTCTGAAGAGTTTGGAAGATCAGGGCATTGAAGTCAGACATGGGTAAAGGCCACATGATGCTGGCTTTGCTAGTACCAGGGCTACTGCTTGCTCCACTGCTTAGCCTGTGGTCAGTCCCGTGGAGAGCCTGGCTTGGTCTAACTCCTTCACCTTATCTAGGTACCCCAAAACTTTGAGGCTGACTGGCAGTATCTCATTTCCTCTTGTGAGCCACAGCTGCTAGCTACACCAGGAGCATGAGCACAGGGAAAGGACCTTCCACCCAACACTGAACTTTCCTCTGTGTCATGAACTGCTTCAGATGGTGGAGTTCATGCTCCATTAGAGAAGCTTTCCATACCCCACAGAGGGTCTTACATTTCTGTTTGCAGGAAAATAAATAAACAAAACTGATGATTCCTAGCTAAAACCTTTTCAGAAAGAAATTTAAATTTCTGAAACTGTGTTGATGGGAAGCCAGGTCTGGGTAGCACCGGCAGTGGATGATGAGAGTTCTTCAGCAAGCAGTTAAGTTTTACAGCATTGGTAGGTGCATTTAGAAACATCTTATTTCTATTTTACATGATACTGCAGTTTGGCTGGGAGTAAATGAAAAAGCCATATAAGAAAAATGATTGCTTACCTGGGAGTTTGTCCAGGATATTTGCACAGTCCTTTCCAGGAAACAGCTTCATCTTCTTTTGCTACTAGAAGATAAGGATAGGGAAGGGTTAATACATAGGAGGAAGAACACCAAGAAGTGTTAGCCATTACAGTGGCAGGAGTTGTCATTATGGTGGCTTTGGACTTTTCTGGAGTTCTGTAATTCTGTTTTATAAGGGTCTGTGACTGATCACAAAAGGCAAAACTGACAGGTAGGAGATACTGTGAACTGTAGTGAGTCCAAGCACTGGTGCACCCGAGGATCATACATCTCCAGGCATTTTAACCCCCATCAGCTGGACCCCTGGTGCACAAGAAAGGCAAATATACTCATGACCAGTCACACCCCACAAAGAAAGGCCATGAAAAGAGTTTTGGAGGGTGCTGTGTGCTCAGACAGTAGGGAAGTCGTCACCAGGAGTTTCCTGGAGTCCAGAGCTATCTGCAAGTGACAGTATGTAGCAAGAATGGGGCTGCCTCACAAGAGGTAACAATCTGGTAGCCAGGAGTGGCAGCAAAGCAGGTGGGTACAGTGTCCTGAATGGGGGAACACATTCCCACAGCACCCAAGCAAGATAAACAGAGCAGGTCCCACAGCAGTAGCAGGCTTAGTCAACTGTTCGGTAATCATCAAATAGGTTCAGAGTGGCAGGAAGCACTCCAGAGTCAGTCCAGGAAGTCCCATCAGTGAGATGGAATAAATATAAAGAACAAGGCCAGGCACAAAACTACCCACAGCATAGCTCAGGCTAAGCTTCAGTGGGTCTCCTGGATTAATGGATATAAGGGGAAGAGGTCCCATGTGAGGGTGGTCAGGACAATTACTGTCTGTTGTTCACTGAATGCTGTGGCAGAAGGGGTAGATCTTCTCTTCCTACTTCTGGTGGGAAATTGCAGAGGATTGTGATCAGAAAACCACTCCAGAAGGGCTGGTGGGCAGCATTTAATGGGATTGTACTGTTCCCCAGACCATAAGCAGCTATTGCCCAAAGTTTCTCCAGCATAGCTTCAGCTGTGAGGGAGGGGAAGACTCTCAGGTGTCCTTTGTGGGCTTTGAATCATCCTGACAAACCAGAAGCACTTCGGTCCCTTTTGTTGATGCTAGGAGGGCCTTCATTAAAACCAAGCAATCCCCCCTGTGCATGCATCTCAAAGCTGTTCCCCAACCTCCTTCACACTCCCAAATCTTGTTTTCCATGGGTGCTCAGATCTGAGAGGAAGGCAATTTCAAGGGCTTTAAACACCCATTTGCAGTTAATTTGGTGAAGCCTCTTATAATGGTTTGAAAAGCAAAACAGCGAGGGACTCAAGTCAGAAATAGAAAAACAAGAGAAATGCAACGGTACAAAGAAACACCCCGAAACAGAGTCCGCATACAACCCGACACTGCCGGCTGGGGGGGTGGTAGCAGTCCCGGTGAGGTGATCCTGCTGAAGCAGTGGTCCCGCTGAAAGCAGCGATGCCGTGGAGAAAGGTCTGGCGCTCTCCTCCTCGGGGGAAGACCGGCCGCAGCTTCAGGCAGCTCCGCGCCGCTCCCGAAGGCTCCGAACAGGTTCCCGAAGGCGCCGACCAGGTCCGGAAATCCGGCGGGGGGGGCAGAACCCTCGTGCTGACCTCCGCCCCAGACCATCTCGGGGTGGCAGCGCTCAGCCCCTTCCCCCTGGACCGAGCCTCTCACAATGGGTCCTGGGCAAGTGCTGCTGATGACTTGTTAACGGCCCGTGAGCAATGACACAGAGAGTATAGAATACACAGTTTTGCTTCTAACCACACAACGATAAACTGGTCCCGGCCCCTCTAACTATGGCACCTCTCCAGGAGGCGCTCCCAGCACCCTGGGACATCAGACCTGGGCTCTGTCTGCCACACTTGCCTCCCCATACAGGAAGGGAGTTGCTGTATACAATTAAATAACCAAGACACTTAATTTAAAGTGAAGTGAAAATAAATGGGTGACTGTAATTAGTTATTACAGTTTATTAGCGGCTCATATCCTTTGGCATATACTGTCTTTATTCAGTATTTAATGGCATTAATAATTTCTTAAGCAAGCATGTGACAGCGAAGAGCAGTTAAAGTTTACAACTGGGAGATGGACGCTCTCTTGCCTCTTCCTTTTTTCCCCTTTTTTTTTAAAGATTGACATTTTTTCATGTCTCTCCTATGGAATTTGCTGACTCATTGGCACAGTAAATTCATAAACTATTGGAACAGGCAAACAGATAGCGGCTGCTCTTTTAATTCAACCTAATGAGCTGTGATTCTCAAGTCATACAGCATCAGCCACCAAACCCACACAGGACATGCTAACTGCCCTGGAAATCCAGAAATCTCTTAACCAAAATATCTCGATCTGCCATATCCTGGTGCAAGTTGTCTTCTGCTTCTCTCCCCTTGTCCCACGGTGATGTGTCAGAAGGATTTTAGTCTTGACTTCTTAGCAGGGTGAGGGTCAGGAAGTGTTGCTGAGTTTCCATGAGGAGTAGTGTCCCCTTCCAGACAACTTCCCATGTGTTCCCTCACTGTCACCTTCTTCTTACAGGTCTTTTTTTAGGATGTCAAACTTTTCTCAGGACCTGTACCAAGTGCTTCCCCCCAGGACATATACACCAAAGTCCTTATTTCCTCCCATCAATACTTCCAGCATCACTGTCTGATGCAGAAATGAAAGGTTGTTCCTGGCCACAGCTCAGGACCCACTCAGCCTACAGAATCATGGGACAAGCTGGTGTCCCTGGCTTCCCAGCCCATTTTATCCATACCGGTTCACACAGGATGTAATTTTCCCCCTTGGGACATAACTCAGCAGTTCAAAGAATGAGTCACTTTCTTCTACCCCTGAACAAGCAGCTCTTCCAGAACAAAACCACCTCACTGATGAATGTCCCTGGACCTTTCTTGTGAGACAGCATGGGTGCTTCCATGACTATCAAAAATTAGGCTGGGTTGTGGGAGTCAATAGCAATGCCCAGGGAAAGGGTCCCTCACAGCAGTGACATCTCTGCCCTTCTCCAAGCAGATGCAGACTGAGTGTGAGTGTGCCTCTATATTTAGCCAATGGAGAAGGCAATTTGTTCATTGCTTCAAGGGTAGATCAGGTGGTCACACATGGGGAACTCCCCAGAGTTGGCTTGGCTCTGCCACCCGGGAATAACCTGTTAAGGCCACCCCACCACTGAGGAACAGCACATTACTGCAGTCCCGATGCCATGCAGCTCATCTGGCCCTCAGTAAATGGGGCTCTTCTGCTTTATCTTCCCACTGCCACCCACGTTAATTTCATTTGCTGACAAATGCACCCTTTGTCTGTCTGCTTTTCCGTCTGCATTTTCATGATTTTCTGTTGTGTATCAAAGGGATGTAGTTCATAATTGCTGGGTTTTGAAGTAGATTTTTTTCAATTTGAATGAGCAGATGAGTCTCATTCCTGTCAGGGCACAGATTTTCAGGTTTATTCTTTATTTGAAACTCACCACCAAATCAGTGGGATAATACAGCAATTATTGGAGAGAAGTGTTCTTTGGAAAGCCTCTCCTATATTTAACCATGCGTGGAAGATGGTGAGGATCTTGGTGTGAACATGCTCTTCCAAATGTTATCATTCATCTTGTCTATCATGTTTATTCTCTACAATGGTGGAGGACAAACCAGGAGGGTTTTGTGTAATTATTCATTCTTAAGCTGTACAAATTAGAGAGATTCACCAGATGCTAAATTTCCTAACTCAGAAAGTTGGGTAGGATTATTAAATAGAAAAGAATCCAGAGGAAGCAAGTGTCTTGTGGCAACTGTGACAAAAAATTGAGTGTTGAGCTGGGCATCAATATTGCCTCTTCTACATTTTTTTTTGACAAGCCATCAACTTCTCCAGGCAAGACAACAGGAGGGAAGTGTAATGATATCAAATCAAGGCACATTGCTGTCTTCAGACCAAGTTCTAAGAAACTGAGCAGTAAGAGACAGGAGTTTTTTAGATTCATCTGCCCAGACAATTCCCTGTTTCTCAATGAGGAAAGAGCATCTTCTGGCAAACTGCCACTGCACCAACCTTGTGAACTGCTTTAGCTTTTATTATTATTGCAAACTTCATCCTTGAAAGGGACCTAAGCAGGTTTAGACAGCCCATTAACTAACTGTTATCAGTGTGGACATTCCTGCAAGATTTAACATTGCAAATGACTAACAAGGGGCTAAACTCATCTTGAATACAATTTACTGCAAAAGGGTATGCTCTCCAGTCCTATGAAGGAGGAAGAGAAGGGAGCTGCAGACACAGGCCATACATTTCATCATTGATCTCACAAATAAAATAGGGGGGTGGGATGGTACAAACTGAAGCCATCAGACATTTGTCAGGACCTGCTGATCACCTCCTCATGGACATCAAAAATGTCAACATTCACAATGGGATTCAGCACCAGATCAGGGCATCTTTACTTGTAGGCTTCTTCCAGTGTCCAACTTGCCTCTACAGGGGCAGCATCTCTTGGGGGCAACTCTGTCAGGCTTGAAAATATGCCTGGGACACTGAATCAGGCCTCAGTAAAAGGCATGGTGTCAATACCTAAGTTGCAACAGCAGTTACATCACCACTCTCATCTGTATTGGGTGTCTGACTTGCTTTAATTAAATGACTGTCTCGTGTTTAATGAAGCTCTCAATTTCCACTACACACAGCACATTGCCCTGCTTACAATGCTCTGTTACACCCAATCTGTGTGATCTGTCAAGGTCAGTTTAGAGGGATAGTACTTACCAGACAAGGATAAATCCCTGTATACTTATGATCATTGAAGTAGAAAGTTGTCATTGCAGATCCTGTTTCAGTAACATGAGCCTCCCAATCCAGGCTGAACGTGAGGTTGTGTTCAACAGGGTGGTGCACACCCAAGCTGCCTGACCAGTGCAGCTGTGCTCAGACTGTACAGCTGGATACGGTGGTGCTCTGCACCAGACCCAGGGCACCTGAGTGGGTGGAGTGGGGGACTGGCAGACAGGGATGGTCTGCCTGAGATCTGCCATTCATTCACAGGAAGAAAACTCTCCATCTTTCTAAGTATTTCAGGGCTACTTATGTCTAAGATAATGTAGGTAGATCAGACACAGGTCATGCTCTAGCATTGGGCTTCATCTGATTCATTAAGTTGTTTATTCACACTCAGAAGTTTTGCAAAAATTATTTGTTCCATCCTCCAGTTTCCTGTTTGAACTTCATGCTTTATATGCACCACCAAAGACCCGGTCTGAGCCACTGCCTTGAGCCGCCCTGCAATGCAGAATAGAACGGCTTGCTGTGAGCTGTGTGCTTACACACTTCATTCATTTACAGAGTGCTGTGTGTCTCAAAAGGGCTCTGAGGAGTGTTTTATATAATATTTATGTTTCTCAGACACATGAGAGGTCACTCACAACCTGACAGAAGAGAAATGATGTCTCTACCAGTGGGAGGTGGGTTTTGCTGCAACATCAGCAGAAAGTAAATTAGCTCCCAAATAAGAGTTCACATGTGCTTCAAGCTGTCATTTCCATACAGCTTTAGACTGTGCCCATGCATTCTTAGAGCAAGGAAAAGTTTCTACAAGTCTCTGGTCAGCAGTGGGTGTATCAGCTACTGATGCTGGAAATGAAGTACAAGGTGATCAATCACTTTTATTAAAGGGAAAGATATACTCAAGCTGCAGCTAAAGCATTTCAGGCCGTTATTGCCAGTGAGGTCAACTAATGAATGAAAACGTTGCGCAGAGCAGCAGAACTAGGGTGAACACCTCCATTTGCCAACTGGATTTGTAGGTTTCCAGCAGCTAGCCCTTCCCTCCAAGAACTTTGTAGCAGCTTGAGCATGTGAAGTAGGGAAGTCTTGCATTTCTTCATCTCAGTCCTCTTTGTCAGGACCCTAAACACATGAGGTCCCCAAGGTCATAGCAGCCACAGAAAGGGAAGCATGCTGATTTTCAGCTTCTGCTTCACAGCATTCAGCTGCCTTCAAGCTGCTGACAGTATGTTTGATGAAAAAATATAAAATAAATATGAGCATGCCCAAGGAGCTCTGGTGGTAAGAGGGTGCTGTGTAAAAAGGTCAAATAAAGATAATGATTAACACTTGTGATCAGCAGGTGATTTCAAGCAAAGAATCTGCTTCACTCAAGTTGGGACTGATTCTTCTGTGTTGTGACTGAGTCATTAAGGTGCTTAATTAACAAAGGAATCTAGTCCCATCTCAGGAATTCTGGAGTAAGCAAGACATCTGCCTAAGGCTGACAGATATGGAAGAGGATGTTCAGGAGTATGTCTTTCTGGAAAGACAGCCCTAAGACTGTCAGAATATCTTAAGGCACCTGTGCTCATCTGGCTGGGTCCTACCTGCAGCTGAACAGGCTGCAGAGCAATGAGGAACAGTCACTTATTTGCTTACCAAGAGGCTGAAGTCCATATGGAGTCATGGTTTAAGCTGTGTTTTGCTGAGCTGTGTCTTGCTGATCCCCTAGTCCAGATGTTGTTGTAAGACTTGGAATCAATCAAACACCGCCCTTGATACAGTGACAGCCCTGGAGAGTGCCCAGCTACACCACTTTTACTCACTGAAGTTCTGTTTCACTTTTCTTTTTCACTCTTGGCCTCTGTCACTTGCTCAGAGGGAGTACAGTAACGAATGTCTTGTGTCATTCACCTGAGTGAAGATGTGACTTTGCCATGTTGTGTTGTCAGCACATGAGACAGCAACACCAGGAAGATACTCTGATCATCCCTGATACAGGACAGGCCTTTGTTCCAGGAGCTCAGACCTTTAGATTATGTAGGTCCCTCACTACCCTCTAAACACACAATGCAGATGCTGCCTTTCCATTCCTAGAAGGCATGTCCTATTCAGCAAGGATCAGGAAGCCACCAAGACCTTGGGGTAAACAGTGGTGCTCATGCCAAAATGCATGGATTTTGGATTTCTCAACTGTGAAACTGATTATTTCCAATCCTTTCTCTGTGGTCTTAAAGGAGCATTTGGCTTTAAACCTGCTTACCCTCCTGATTATTCCCATGCTTCCTCTACCCAAGTCTGATGGCAGAACATTAAGTGTGCTGAATTCCCAAGCAGACTGGTCTCAGCATTATTCTTTCTGGTGTTCAAAGTTTGCTGCTTTTGAATTGCATGAATATTTTAAAAGAATAAATGCTTTAGGACATTCTCCAGAAAACACTGGTGTCTGTCTTTCCATTCAGTTGTGTCAGGATTAGGTCATATCTCCATTAGAGGTCTTTCAATGGCTTTCAGGTTTCATGGGTCAGTCAGGTTTGTAGGAGCTGGAGCACAATCAGAGCAGACAGTATTAAGACACTTCAGTGTCTAGCAAATGCCTGTTTAGCATGTGCACAATTCATGTTTTGGAAGCTTAAAATGTGAATGTGACCATATCTCATAGGGACAAAAAAAGATCCCTGATCACAAGCAGACCTCCCTGAAGATGTCTGGACTTCAAACCAAAGCAGGATTTGTTTTGGGAATAGAGAAACTCAGTATATTCTTTGCTGAGTTTTTCAGTGAAAGGAGTGACCCCTTTGGTTGCACCACTAGAAAGCCCAAAGATGTGGCTCATGATAAATGCTTGAACATACTGGTGTCTTGCCTACCCAGCTGCAGCCTGTCAAAGGCTGGCTGTTCACTGAAGGTCACCTTAAATTCTGGAAAGTCAATGGGAATATTTTTTTATTCTTTTTGCACCTTGCTGAAGAGCAGTACTTACTGAGTGAGGACTCCAGCCAGTCTGTTTGGACACATAGTTTCTGTTACTATAGATGTTGTGGATGACAGGAGATCCACAGATCAATTGGAAAGGGGATTTTTCTGAGCCTTAAAGCCAAAGTCAATGAGGTATGCAGATATAAAGAAATTGGGGAAGGAAATACCAAAAGTGAATGAATGGCTCCGATTCTCTAGCTGTAGACAGATTTTCAGTGTCTCACCCTTAGATTTAGATATCATGTCTATATTAAGGAAACTAATTAAAAACTCATCGGCTAGTTTGCAAATAGCAGGCAATTAACTCCAAACACTCAGTGCTTGAGTTAGCTCAACAGTGATGGAAACAGTGTCCTAGACAATACAAAACATCACATGGTCTTGCACCTTTGACTTCCTGAATATGCTACAGACCAGAGCTATGGAAGCTGTAGAGCAGAGAGGAGCCCTTTGGAGCACATCAGTGCCCCAGTATTGCTGAATTAAGTGAAATGACACCACTTCCATGCCCCAGTATTGCTGAAAAGTCTTCCTAGTGGGGAGAAACCAGGAACCAGAGCTCAGACTGCATGAAGGTGGGTGACACCATCACTCTTAAGGAAGTGGAAGGACCAGGTGATACTGTCATAGGAAAGCAAAGCTTTGACCAAGTCTGATGAAGAGGTGGAAGATCATAAGCTTTTCCCTCTTGACCGCTTCCAACCTTGCCTTGAAATCACCAAGATGCCAAAAAGGTGGAGCTAACCTTGCTGAACTCCAAGGTCCATCACCGTTTCAGAGCAGGAGGGCATCTCTACCAAAATTTACCCCCTAGGCAGAAATGAACCTGTGTAGTAATTTCCACATGATTTTTCACTTCCCAGGATGTATTTTTGTTATATTTTTCCTAAAACCCAGGAAAGAAATTTTCAGGGAAGGTTCTGTCTGCACAAGGCCTGTTCATAGTTGAGAGGGAAGGATCATGGTTATCTTCCCCTGCAGATAGCTACCAGCTATAATCCAGAGAAGTCAATCTGGGCAACCACATATATGGTCTCTTAAACAATTTCCATGCTTACATCATTGCCCACAGCACACTTTTAACCCAAAGGCAATGATGTGAGAAGGCAAAGTGGTTACAGGTATAACCAAGGAGTAAAAAAAGTTACCTTGGACCCCACTTGAACCTGTAAAGCTAGCATGAAGGAAACACATGCAGCTGTTCCAGGGGGATTAGGCAGGACAGGAAAGCAAGACTTACACAAATTTAAAATAAACCCACGGCAACACATCAGTGAGCGCTCTCAGCATGAATGGTACATGAAGCACAAGTGGCAGTGGGCAGGGAAGCAATGTTTTCAGTCACACTTGAAGCAGCATGTGGTCAAGCTTTGACTGCATGGCAAGTAAATGCCATCAGTTTTATGGGTCAGTGCCCAACATGGCAAAGCAATTGGAAATAGCTCAGGGATGGCTCTGCATAGCAGGTGTCCAGACTGGATTGTTACTGAAAGATTCAAAAAATACCACAAACCTTATTATTCCATCCTCTAAATTCTGCAGCTGAGAAGGTGTTGAAGGCTTGTTAAGACTTCCCTGGCAAATTGTGAGGACTCAGCCCTCTGAAAGGAGCCCATCAGATGGCAGGGGTAACCTCTGCAACTCCTGGGGACTCTTGAACAATTGGGTCAGATAACTCACTGTTGGGCTGTCCTGCCTTCCTGATTTGTTCCCATTCACCACTGTAGAGAAGATGCCACAGTAGTGAATGGGGCTTCAGAAGGGCACTTGGTGTTTGCAGAGTGCCTTGCAAAAAGTACCTCTGCCAAAGACTATTGCTGTGTTTTTCTCCTAGCAGCAAACAAGGAGGGATTCTGACAACAGTGGCAGATGCTGAGGAGTAGGGTCACTTGCTCTCTTAATAGCTTAACATGGAACATGAGCTGAGATTGCTCTGATCTGGAAGGATATGGTTGTTCTCTTGGTTTTCAGTCAATACAGTTGAGGGACCTGATACAACCCTGGAGACCCATAGACAGTTAAACGTGGCTCATTGACTCAGTAGATGAGCAACAGCCTAAGTTGTGTCCTGTGCTGCTCTCCAGATCTTTTCACTCTACCTTGAAACAGATGCTGGGTCAGCTCCAGTGCCTTGTCATTTTATAAGAGGAGAGAAACCTACAAGGTTGCAAAGGATCCCATAGACCTTAGCCACCTGTACCATACCTTTTCCAAAATAAAATCAGCTTTACTTCTTGCCTAGCTCCTCCTTGAAGACCTTGGTGATAGATTCTAGCTTCAGGTCTTGTCCATGCAATTTATCGGTGCTATTACGATCATACCATTAGATGAACATATCCTGGCCACCAAAGACATGACACAAGGCCCACTTTTACAACGGCCTTTTCTGAGTATGGAATTACATTTCCTGTTTCACAAAGTTCAACAATATCAACTCATCAGATCACTCCAGGGTTTTAGGTTACTGATTGTGCTCAGCATTTACCTCTGGACTCTTCTGGATTGCTTCAGTCATCACACTGTGCAGCACTTCAAACAAGGTGTGGTGTCCCATCTGGGCCTTTTCTTTGTAGTCCTGAGCCCTACCTGCACACAGACAGGACAAGGTACACCATCTGTGGTGATGGGACACTGGTTTGTTACACCCATTTTCAATCTCCTCCGATATCCTCATCAGGATCCCACTTAATAGAAAAGTTTTACATTGTCCCTACTGAACTCTGGACCAGAGCTTTTCTTCTTCCTCAGTCTTAAGGTCATTTAAAGTCCTTTCCAGTCCTTTGTCATTTGAGGCCTTTTGCAAATACAAGGAATATGAGCATCTTCTGTTCTATAGTACAGTTTATGGATGGGGATGTTGAACAGCCCAAGGTCCAGGAGAGGCCTTATGGATAAGCTGTCCCAGGCTGTAGAAGAGTTATTCGTAACTGTTCTGTAATCCTTGCTGGCTGCCCAGTTCTACAGCCCATATGGTAGATTCATCTCACACATATTTCTTTAACTTGTTTATGGGGTTTTAATGATCGAGAGAGTTAAAAGTGCCACTGTGTCAGGCTAGATGATATCTATTGCCTTTGCATCATCCAGAAGATCAGTTAGCCTCTTACTGAAGGAAATGAGATGGGTTTGATATGATTTATTTTTGACAATCAAGGTTGACTATTCCTCCACATATTTTCCAGGTGCTACTTTCAATTATTTTTCGAGGAATTAAAGACGAGTTACAGGATTCCAATACTGAGACACCGGACCTCCAGTACCCACTTGTTTCCCTGATCTAAGTTTAAACTTCATGTGCAAATAACTGCTTGTGGAGGTACCACCACATTTTCTGGTCTGGTCTTCTGTTGATACAGGCTGTAGCACCTTACTGGCCCTGACTGCAAGGAACTGCTCTCCCATGTGTGTTAGCTGTTACCTGGCAGTAGCTGCACTACTGGATTACTGGATTACCAAACTTCACTGTGACCACTTTACCAGATGAACATCTGTGTGGCCTCCCTTCCTGCCTTGGCAGGCAGGGCTAAAACTAAACTACTCCTCAGGTGGAAGAAATCCTGTAAAATACTATTGGGAAAACTCCTAGAAGTTCTTTTAAGTCTACTTATGTCCCAAGTGCTTCATGGCCTAGGAACTTCAGAGCTGATTTACTGACCAGACATTGCTGAGAGCCTGCACACAGGCTGCTAGAGAAAGCAGGGAGAGTTTCTTTTGCATACCAATTTGGCACGGAGGTAGCAGTTTGAGGGCTGTGTTGAGCAGCTCAACTGCATTTCAGGAGCTGCATTCAAAGGCACGTGGTGCCAGCAGCCATTTCACTTCCCAAGTAGCTGGACAAAAGACTCAGCTGCCAAGTTGCTGTCCCTGTCACTCTGTGTTGATGTCTCCCCAGTTCTAAGTGATTCAAAAAATTTGGTCCTCATGGGGACCTGAAACATCAGAAAGGGTGGAGAGAGGTTGTATAAATTTTAAGTCTTTCAAATCTTCCAAGAAGCTGGAATTTCTCTCATTTCTCTGATTCTGCAGGCTTGTCTATGTAAAACAAGGATCTTTCCCCTTGACTCCATACCCTTCGTGATATTGTGAGTTTTGTCTTGCTAAGGCTTATTTCCAGTCAATAATTGTTAAATGCTCCCCTTCTAGTTCCTCTTTAACAGAGTTTTCTGTTTTGCCTGGGAAACAGCTGCAAAATGCACTTTCCTTTTAACCTCATTTCCAGAGTTTTGTTCTTGTTTAACAATAAACTACACACATCATTTACTGTTATTCTGCAAGTAACACTCTGTGATCCAGCTCAGATTTATTCAATTTCACGCTGGAGCAGGCTATTTATTCCTGAGTCTATTTTCTTATAAGCCTAAATCACAATTTATCAAGGTTAAGCATTGTTTTAATTCTAAATAAATTTGAGAGAACCCACTGCAGAAGGAGCATGATCTGCTACAGGCAGGCAGTAACTCTTGTCTCAGAGCTGCAGCTCTCATTCCTTCCTGCAGCTCATTCATAAAGGGGATGAGCTGGGGAATGTTTTACATCAAACAGGGCTCTGAAGTAGCAGCAACCCGAGATTTCACAGCAGGCTTGGAGCTCAAATGTTGTATCATCATTTTACTGGAGTGTGGTGGTAGGGGCTTGAGCTAAGAGTGAAAGGGTAAATGATCCAAACCTGAATGTCAGAGGAGCTGGGAGAGGCAGGGGAAAGTGTTTCACAGCCTGTTGGGGCCATTGCACCCACATGGCAGGCCGAGAGGGGTGAACAACTGTAGCTACACAAATTCATAGTCTCTCCACAGCAAAAGGAAATATAAGGAAAAACGTATTTCCTGTAAGGGTGCCAGAGGCTATCCCAGGCTGCCCAGAGAGGTTGTGTAGTTGAAAACGTCAGCTTTCTCTTTATCTGTTGTCACTAGCTCCCTGTCCTTGTTCTTCAGGGGGGTATGGTTTCTTTCACTTTCCTTTTTTCATCGATGTACGGATAGAAGACCTTCTTATTATTTTTTGCATCCCTTCCCAAGTTCATCTCCGACCGTGCCTTGGCCTTCCTGGCCTCATGCCTACACAATCAGGCAGCATCTCTGTACTCTTTCCAGAATTCTCATCCCTGTTTCCAATGTCTGTGCAGCTCATCCTTGCTTTTTAGCTTGACCAGAAGGTCATAATTCAGCCATGCTGGTTTCTTCCCTATCCTGATTGATTTCTTCCATTTAGGGATTGAGAGCTCATGTGTTCTATGGAAAGTGTCTTTGAAGATCTACCAGCTTTGCTCTGCTTCCTTTTCCCTTCGGATCATTTCCCAGGGTGTCCTGTTAATAAACTCCTTGAAGAGCTGGAAGTTTGCCTGTCTGAAATTCAGGGTCCTGATTCTACTTCTTGACTGATTTCTTACCCATAGTCATGAAAATATCACCAGTGCATCGTCACTGCTGCCCAGGCTGCCTCCAGTCTTGAGATCTTTGACAACCTCACCTGCATTGGTGACCAGTAGATCCAGTATTGCATTCCCTTGGGTAGGGCTGTC
>JANHFX010015343.1:33573-56931 GCA_027560015.1 Chloroceryle amazona | reverse complement strand
GCACCCCCAAGTCCTTTTCTGCAGGGCTGCTCTCTATCACCTCCTCCCCCAGCTTGTATTGATAGTGGGGATTGTTCCAGCCCAGGTGCAGGACCCTGCACTTGCTCTTGATGAACCTGGGCCCACCTCTCCATCTTGTCCAGTCCCTCTGGATGACATCCCGTTCCTCTGGTGAATTGACAGCACCACTCAGCTTGGTGTCATCCGCAAACTTGTTGATGGTGCACTTGCTGTCTATATAATTGATAAAAATGTTAAACAAGACAGGCCCCAGTACAGACCCCTGAGGGACACCATTTGTCACTGGTCACCATCTGGACTTTGAGCCGTTGACCACTACCCTCTGGATGCAGCGATCCAGCCAATTTCTTATCCACTGAATGGTCCACCCATCAAATCCATATCTCTCCAACTTGGTGAGTAGGATGTTGCGGGGGACCGTGTCAAAGGCCTTGCAGAAGTCCAGATAGATCACAGCCATAGGTCATCCCTTATCCACTGATGCAGTCACTGTCATAGAAAGCCACTAGGTTTGTCAGGCAGGATTTCCCCTTAGTGAAGCCATACTGGCTGTCCTTGATTTGATCACCTCCCTGTCCTCCATGTGCCTTATCAGGCCTTCTAGGAGAATCTGCTCCATGATCTTTCCAGGCACAGAGGTGAGGCTGGCAGGTTAGTAGTTCCTAAGGTCCTGCTTTCTATCCTTTTTCAATACAGGTGCAACATGTCCCTTCTCCCAATCACTAGGGACTTCACCTGACTGCCATGACTTCTCAAATATTATTGAGAGTGCCTTGGCTACTACATCTGCCAGTTCACTCAGAACTCTGATACATCTCATCAGGTCCCATAGACTTACGTATGTTCAGGTTCCTCAGAAGGTTATGTCACAGTTTAAGGTCAGGGAGGCCACTTAGACTTATAATAGACGCTCTCTGTTAACCTCCCTCCCTCTCCAAAGGGGAAGAGAAAAGGAATAAGGGAGAGAAACTTGGTGGTTAGAAAAGTAAACTAGAACAGCTTTAATGATAATAATATTAATAATACAAAGTAGAATATGTACAAATATATACAAAACCAGTATTGAACCCAACTCCCCTGATGGTAATTATGTCACTGTCACCACTGCTGCTTTGGAGCAGGCACCGGGGGAGTCCCAGACCAGGCCCCGCAGCAGACGGGAGATGTGTTCAGGAGCTGGATTCTGGCACCAGATTCAGGAACACACCAATTGGGATTGAAGGCAGAATGGACAGAGTCCTGCTTGGATGCTCCAAGGAAGGAACCGAAAGAGGACCTGAGCCAAGCTGAGCAAAACTGGCAAAGTGGTCCAAGAAGGGAGAAGAGCCCCGGAGCTCCCAGAGAGAGGGCAAGTGAGCGAGCAAGCAAGCAAGCTAGAAAGGAAACAAAACTAGCAAGCAAGCAAGCCAATAAAAGCAAAAACTGTAGACCTTCCAGATCCCTCTGCTTTATACCAAATATGATGTCTATGGACTGGAATACCTCTTCGATCAGTTTGGGGTCACCTGCCCTGTCCAATCCTGCCTGCAGGTGCAGCCTTTCTGTTTCCTGCAACCTCAGTGTGATACACGAGATCCAGCAGTGGCCTTGGTCTGCACACCGATCCTTGGTAGGAACTCTAACCATGGGGTGTTATCACTGCTGGCAGCAGACACTGTCTCTGAAAACAGGCTGCTTAACAGTGCAGTTATTTAGAAGATCTGAGCTGAAAAGTAATATCATTGAACAAAATTAGCTCTGTTCTCACTCAAACTAGGAAAGCTTACAGACTGGATTTTCACATATAATGGGAGTGACTTCACCACCTTGATTTCTGCCTTGTGGTGTTTTGACTTGGGAAGTGCTGGGAGAGAGGTTGCCAGTAAAGACTGCGGAAAAAAAAGTCATTAAGAACCTTAGTCTTCTCTTCATCTGTTGCTACTAGCTCCCTATTCTTGTTCTTCGGGGTGTGTGTGTGTGTGTGTATGTTTTCTTTCACCTTCCTTTTTATATTGATGTACCTGTAGAAGCCCTTCTTGTTATTTTTTGTGTCCCTTGCCAAGTTCAGTTCAAAATGTGTAAGAGGGTCCCTACGGGGAGCTGGCCAAGTAACGACAATCACACCAATATGGCTACATATTGTCCTTGTTTATTCTCCTACGCAGTTAGGAGAATATACATATATACACTATATACATATATATGCTGTAGTTTTCTAAGCAGTACCTGGGTACATCCACTACTTTCATTGGATAGCCGTTACAAGCACACATAGTAAACTCTAAGCTAATTGGTTATATGCATCCGGGTACATGTTCTGTACACACCTCTTCTGCAGGTAATACAGCTCGTTCATGTTCCACTCTCCTGCCTGCTCAGTGCTTGGCTTCCCCCCCCTTGCTGCCTTTCACAGTGATCCTAAGAACACTCAGTACTCACACTAACTCAGTCAGGCTTGTCCAGTCCTTAAAGGGCCATCGCATGTCTTTGTTCAACAAGGAATTCCCCTACAAACGTTCCTTGGCCTTCCTGGCCTTATGCCTACACAGTCGGGCAGCATCTCTGTGTTCTTCCCAGGATACTCATCCCTGTTTCCGATGTCTGCGCAGCTCACTCTCACTTTTTAGCTTGACCCGCAAGTTGTGACTCAGCCATGCTGGTCTCTTCCCTTTCCTGCTTGATTTCTTACACTTTGGATTCGAGAGCTCATGTGATCTATGAAAAGTGTCTTTAAAGATCTACCAGCTTTGCTCTGCTCCCTTTTCCCTGAGGATCATTTCCCAGGATGTTCTGTTAATTAACTCCTTGAAGAGCTGGAATTTTGCCTTTCTGAAATTCAGAGACCTAACTATGCTCCTCAACTGACTTGTAACCCTTAGTAATGTAAATTCCACCAGTGCATGGTCAATGCTGCCTAGGCTGCCTCTGGTCTTGAGATCTTTGACAACCTCACCTGCATTGGTGACCAGTAGATCCAGTATTGCATTCCCTTGGGTAGGGCTGTCTATTTCTTGTCCCAGGAAGTTATCATCAAGGCACTCCAGGAGCCTTCTTGACTGCCTACTGTTGGCCATGTTACTTTTCCAGCAGATGTTGGGGTGATTGAAGTCCCCCAGGAGGATGAGAGCCTGTGAGTGTGATACCTCCTGTAGCTGGAGTAGGAATGCTTCGTGAATAGTTTCCCTTTGGTCAGGAGGCCTATAGTAGACTCTGACCACAAGGTCCCTAATCCCTACCCATAGTCTTTCAACTTGCTCGTGGCTATTATTTAGGGAAATTTCCTCACAATCAATCCATTTCTTAATATAGAAGACAACACCTCCACCCCTCATTCCCCGCCTGTCCTTTCTGAACAGCTTGTAGTCATCAATGGCCACACTCCAGTTGTAGGATTCGTCCCACCAGTTTTCAGTAATGGCCACTATGTTGTCGCCTTCCAGCAGCATAGTAGCTTCCAACTCTTGCTGTTTGTTGCCCATGCTACGTGCATTCGTGTAGAGGCACTTCAACTGTGCAGTTGGCTGTGTCCTCTTTGCAGAGAAACACCCATTAATTCCCTTGAGGTGCTTCACTGATGTTTCTCTGTTGGCTGTTACTATCACAGGAGCCCCTGGATCATCTCTGTCAGATTTTGGCTGTGCTGCTGTGTCCCCAGCGTGCTGCAGGGTAATGGGCTGAAGTTCCTTACTAGTCCCCCTTCCCTCCAACCTTGATGTGTCATCCCTCCTCATAATGTGGTATCATTATCCCCTTCCTCCTCATCTGCTTGATTGTTCCCATGTTCTACTGTGGGTCCAAGCTCATTGATAGCTCTTGCATCTTCCCCTTCACATGGCTCAATTGTCTCTTACTTGCCCTGAAACAGCAGCGGAGCTAGTACCCTGCCCCACAAACATCCAAGGCTTGTTTTCAGAGAGCTTGTTTTTTCCCTTTTCCCCCTTCAAATCTATTTTAAAGCTCAGTCAACGAGCCCAGCTAATTATTGTGATAAAAACCTTCTCCCACTTTAAGAAAGATGCACCCCATCTGTTGCCAGCAGGCCTGGCCGTATGTAAATTGACCCCTGGTCAAAAAACCCCAAAGTTCTTCTAGTGTGAAGCCATGAATTAACCTGGGTAGTCCTCTTCAGTCTTTCTGGGTAGGTACCTGCAACTATGGGGATAGAGGAGAACACCACCCATGCTCCCACTCCCTTAACCAGTTGTCCCAAGGCCCTGAAGTCTCTCTTGACAGCCGTCAGTTTTCTTCTTTTAAGGTCATCACTGCCTATCTGGAAGGTCAGTAATGGATAATAATCTGTAGGTTGTATCAGGGTAGGAAGCTTCCTTACCATGTCCTTAATACTGGACCCAGGGAGACAGCCGACTTCCCTTAGAAGTGGGTCAGGTCTGCATATTGGGCCTTCAGTTCCCTTCAGGAGGGAGTCACCTATAACAATGACTCTTCTGTTTTTTTTTGATGGAAGATGTTTGGATGCTGTGTTTGGGCTTCCTTAGTTTTGGGAACACTTCCAAGACAGGTGATTCTTCTTCCTCATTGGTTGGCTGCACTTGCTGGGCATCAAACCTGTTTTGTAAGTGTTCTGTAAGGTCACCTGGGAGATTGGGGGAATAACTGAGGCAACATGCCTGCCTCACTGGGCAGGAACTTGTTGCCATTGCCCCCCGTCAAGGGGGTGGTGTAAGGCAGTAGTTTGCTTGCTGCCCTGACCATGGACCTGCCTCTACTTCCTCTTTTCTTTTAGGTTTCTGCCTTCAGTGTGATGGGTACAGGATGTAGGGGGTACCTGACCCTCAGTAATTTTTAACAGGAGATCTCTGTTCATCCTCAGGGCAGGCAGAGCTTGGCTCCACCAGTCAGTCTCGTCCTCAGCTTCCCTGATGCTCCTAAGCCTTTCCACTCCAGCTTGCAGTCACCCTGCAGCTGTGATGTCGGCTGAACAGATCATCAACCTGCTCACACCGTGCACAGCTCCCTGCTAGCAGGGAGAGGCTGAGGCATTCCTTGCAGCCTGAGACCTGAACCATCATGTTCTTCTGTGGAACTCTGTCTGAGTTCCCACCTCTACCCTGTCCAGCATCAGGAGCACAGCCTTCTTTTGCCATGGAGACCATTATTCTAGGACCATAGTACTGACTTATTGTAGGTGTTGGTTAGCTGTTTGGGGTTATTTTTTGTTTGTTTGTTTGATTAGTTGTTTGGAGTTTTAATTATTTGTTTGCCCAGCCCTCATGCGTGCGCTGCTGGCGATGTTTTGCCGAGAAGTCTGTAGCCGTCTCTCTGCCTTCGATATGGTGGCGCTTCCAGTTTCACTGCGTTTAAATCTCCTGCGGCTTCCCAGCAACGCCCCCCAGCTGCATCACTCTCATGAGCATGCTTGCAAGAGTTATAGATTCTGCTGCTCTTCGTTGTCTCTCTGGGTCCTCTTGTGTCGAGGAAACTCCCTGTTTCAAGGAAGTAGAAGGAAAAAAAGCAGGTGCCACAAAGCCCGTTGGTGGGGAGCCAGTCCTGCTGTGGGATGGCACCAAGGTAGTCAAGACCAGGATAAGCCATGCATTTGGTCACTCCTCCAGGGGCCAGTGGTGATGGATGAACCATCAGAGCTCTCCTGTACTTCTAAAGGCACTGGGGTATCAGTGCTGTAGGTATTTTGGAGAATAAACACCCACCTGCAGCATATGCTTGCATTTTTTAGGTCCTTGGTGTTTTGCAAGCCCTGAGGACCTCATCTTGCTTTTTCCAGCCAGCAGGAAGACACCTGTCTTGCTCTTCCCACAAGCCTATCCCTGTTGTGTGTGCTGTCCCCAGGCAAAGAGGCACCAGCAAGAGCTGTGGGAAGCCAGGAGGAGGTGACCCACTGCTCCAGTGCTGTAGGGGTTCACCTCTCCCCCGTGGAACACCCTCTTGCTGCAACTGGTCACTTAGTGTATGATATACTGTGTGAGTCGAGGTGAAGCTCTATAATTCAGATAGCTTAGGGAGGTTAATTAAATGTTGCTAGAGGAAATCTAATGAAGGGAGGGTTGCCAGAAAGTAATGGTAAGCACCAGGAGACATGATCATGAATTAGGGGCTGCATACTCTCTCTAGAGGGTTATGTGGACAGAGCAGCGCTGGTTGGATCTCCCAGCTCTCCTCTTCATGGGCCAGAGGAAATCTGAGAAGCAGGAACAGAGCGAGCTGTGCAGTCCAACAGCATCCCTCCCTCCCACCCTGCACTGTGTCTGCATCTCCATCCCTCTCTCCTGAAGGTTCCCAACACCATTGGAGCTTCCACCTGCCTCCCCTCTGCCCTGCCCCATGGCTCTCCCTTCACAGCCAGCACACACCAACCTCTGCTGAGCAGGGGCAGAGCCTCCGCGCATGGCTGGCCATAAAAATCATTCTTGGCAGCAGTAGAAGAGCAAAAAAAGTCTGTGAGCAAAAGAGGGCCATAATCTTGAAGGGGAAGCTACTATAACCAGAATTATTTCTGTATGCTGGAAGATCCTGGAAGAGAAGGAACAAAAAAAACGTTAGCATGATGGAGACCACTCCTGGAAAGGGTGTCATAAGAACTTTGCCTTCATACCCATTTGGAAGACAAAACTGTAAATAGACTTGAAATGAGTCACGAGACACACACAAATGTTCTGCCATTTATAAAATGCTTTCCTGCCACATAGTGCCATCCATACGTCGATTACTTATCAGTGGTTCTGCCAAAACCCAGAAACAGGACTGTTTCTAGCGTCTGTAAACACATTGTGAGGGGCATTCATGGAGCTTTAGGTAATTGTGGAGACTTAGTGTTAACTCCAACAGTGGATATCTGCAGAGTGACAGATGCTGCTAGATGAAACTCCTAGTAAATCAGGAGGAGAATGGAGAAGCAGCTGGTGTGGTCACTGTTAAAGACAGCAGCTCCTAGAACAACTGTGTTTCATAAAGCAATGGCAATGTGAGCCAGCTGCAGAGCAAGGACAAACTAGAAGGGGGTGATGCACTGCTGAAGGGACCAGAAACAGATGTCCTCCTTCAAGAAGCAGTGGCCAAAGTGCACTGGCAAGAGTTATGGGGTTTTGTAAGTGCTCTGAGCGCTGGCTCATCAAAAATGCAGTTCCCTGGGAGCAGTTGCTGGTTGCCTGTACCAGGTATATGAAGGAGTGATGGAGCTGGATGGAGACCCTCTCCCTGATGAGGTAGAAACAACTGTCAGGTCACCATAATGCCAAAACAAGCAGAATGCATTCACCAGCCATCTTGGTTGAGAAAGACAGCAGTTCAGGAGGTGCAGAAACACAGAGGTGTGTATGAAAGCACAGGGAAAGCCTCAATCCCAGCAGCAAAGAGCTCAAGGATGAAGCAGAGAACCCTGATGCTCCAAGTGTGAGTGCCACCCTGCCAAGGAGAGATTACTTCCTATAGATACATGGGCACCTCCCTGCTCCCCAACAGGAGACAGCTCGTGGCACTGAATGGAAGTCTGGAACATGCTTTAGTCAATCACTTCCATCCCCGCAGTCTGACAACCACTTGGTTTGCTCATGTCCTTCCAGGAAGGCTGCTCACTCATTTTGCACTTTTCTAGAAAAAAAAAAAAAGATTAAGAACTCCTGGTGATGGTATTTTCAGTGCACTTTGTAACCTACAGAGATCTGGATTTATCTGGTTTAAAGTTCAACATTTCTACCACAAGACTGTTTGAGATATGGTACAAACTAGATTTAAAACCAACAGCTTTGTAGGGAAAGCATCCAGAAGTCTCCTGCCTCAAGGTCACTCAAGGAATGAATGAGAAGCTTTTAAAATTACTATGATGGTTTTCATGAGGATTAAAAAAAAGGAGTGTTGAGAATGGAAGGGTTAAGCCAAGCAAAAAAGGAGTGTTGAGAATGGAAGGGTTAAGACAAGCATTAGAAATCCATGTTAGGAGAATCTTACTAATGTGACAATGAGATTTTCCCTCTGTGCAATGCTGCACGATAAACACTGCACTATGGGACCCTCTGGCATGTATCCATCTACATATGGTTCCCATGAGACATGGGGGAAGGGAACTTATGTCTGTGCCTCATTCAGAAGGTACAAAAGGTTCTGGAGAAATGCTGTGGAGTCATCCTCTTCCCATGTCTCCTGCACACAGTCCCACCACCTTCAGCTTGCTCTTGGGAGCCCCGCCAGCACAATGAGGTGTTACAGTGGGGACCTCTGCAGTGTGGCTCCTGTTTTCTCAGTGAACCATGGCCAAAGAGAACCGGTGACTCCTACTAGCTCCATCGATAAAATGCTCATGCTGGGAGCAATGTCTCCTCAAAAACAATTCAGGCTCCTCTGGTTCAGATGAGTCATCTGCAAATCACCACTGCCTGAAACATGAGCTGGGATCCCTGGATGAAGGGACACTGTTCACTGCCCAAGACAGCAGTATCTGCCCAGGGCTGAGCCCCACAGACAGGAAAATCTCTGGGGACAGTCTCCAGAGCTGTTATCCTGAAGGCTTATAAGAGCACACTTCTGCTCTCACTGCATGTCCTGAAACATTTCAGAGGACATGCTGTTCATATTTCCTGAATGCACTCTCTTCCCCTAAATAAGAGATTTCAGTCCTAAAAGTAAAAGTTGCAGAAAGACGTAATTATTGGGGGGGAGGAAGAGGGGAAAAAAAAAAAAAGAGAAAGAAAACAAACCCAGAAGCTGTCCAATGTAGTTGGAGTTATTTCTTGCCAGGGCTGCTCTAAAGGATTCTGTTTGCACCTGCAGACAGTCACATGCAGACATAATTTGCAAACCAAGACACCAAGACAAGAAGCTTTCTCAAGTAAATATTTTTATTTCTTTGAAAAACATGAATGGATCCAGCTGCAAAGGACCTTTTGTGAGCTGCAGAGGACTATGATCTACTGGAGAACCGTATTCTTGAGGCTGGCTGGCTATATTTTTCTGTGCAAAACTTCTTAAAAATGAGAATGATTGTTCATTTATTTTTTAATTCTAATTTTTTTGAGTCTACATTTTTTTCTATCTTTCCCACACGCATTTACTCTGATAGCAGAAAGTGTTTCCCTTGTTTTTTTTTTACTTCTTTTTCCCTTTCCAAATCCTCACTGTCACTCAAGTGACACTGAAGTGGCACTCGCTGAAGTGGCAGAGTATCAAGAGAGCTTTGAAACTACACAAATCTGCTAGTCTTCCAGTGCTGTCAAAGTTTTGCAGAAAAATGGAAAGAAAAATTACAAAAAGGGAGGGGTGGAGAAACAAGCATTTTTTGGTACTCAAATTCTACAAAATTTCTCAAAAAAATCAATTCCTCCCACGGGAAATTTGATATGAACATTGTGAAAGAGAAACTACCTGGACTGGTTTTCCCCTAAAATTACTAATTTTTGACTGGTTCTCTTAATCTCAGTGGCAGAATGACAGCCACCGTGCAGCACTTCTCTGCAGTAGATACATTTATCTACCAAAGGAAGCGGGTTTAATCTTCAATGGGGAAATGGAGTCACAAACAGCCATGATAAGCTCAAGCCAGCACCAAGGTGAACAACCATGCCAGGCCTGCTGCAGATGAAGGTAGGCTTTCATTGTTAAATTGGAGGATGAGTAGTGAAAGGCAGCCATGTGTCACATGCCTCATCATTGATTGGTGAGTGCCTGAAGTAATGGGAAGTGACACCATCTCTCACCCACCAGACAGCTCTAGTGGGGCTTTCTCCATCAGGAGAAACTCTGACAGATAGAGCTGGCAGTGAGCCTGGGCTTAAAGGTCAAACCAGACAGAAGATTAAAGTAGACATTGGGCAGGTAGGGAGGAGTTAAGCATTTCTCTTAATCACAAGTATTTGGTAACCCTGGCCTTTTTCACAGATGACACAAGCCCTGTCAGGGTTTCCCTATGTTGTGCTTTGCTCCTTGGGGCTGCCCTGCAGCACCAGGGCTTGCAGAAACCCTCCCACCTCCTGTCCTCTTGGTGAAACAGTTTCTTCCAGAGCATTCAACTGCTCTGCCCTGTTCCCTACGTATTAGTCCTTGAAAACCCACCTGCCATCAATCTGTCTGTGCACAACACTCAAGTACCAATTGAGCTCTTCATCTACATTCAAAGAAGAGTCATGCCCTAGATCCCATGGAGGATTTGTTCCAGTACAAGGAATCTCATGAGATGGAGCAAGCCCTGATGTGAACGTTTCTCTGATCACTGGCCCTCGTGCAGGTACAGGACAGCTGTTAGCTTTGTCAGAAATATTCCAGAGACAGACCAAAGGTGTTCTCTTGTTTGGCACTCCAGTCAGGGTGCAAAGCAGCAGCCCAGAAATTCACATCTCAGCTCCTCTCTAACTACTGTTAACTGGAGGGAAAAATTATAACCATTGGTGTGAGGACCCATGGGGGAAGCAATTAGCAGGCATCCACTTCTGCTGTGCACAGAGTGTGGAAGCCTGTGCCTGTCTCAGTGTCCCAAAGGTCACAGCTTGATTTAATAAAGGTATCTGCCTAGAAAAGCAGTCTGATTTCCCATGCTGGAACAGGAAGCAGCACTTATTAGCTAGACCTTAGGGTTTTGCTAATGAGCTCACAACTGGAGGCACACGGTGCTGAATCCTGCTTGGTGGAGATCAGAGTTGTTCCCTTTTTAACAAAAAAAGTGGTGTGTCTCAAGAGGAGTTTGCAGTGATAAAGTCATGGGTGAGCAGAGCCAGGGCCTGACTGGATGCTCCAGATGGAATAGCCCTGGGGGAGTTTTCCTTTAAAGCAGTACTGTGTTTTATTGTTAGGGTACTGCAGAAACAATATTCCACCTGTAGATGAACAGCTGACTGTTAATAACCATCATCACCAGAACCAGCACTTGTGGCTGCTGCCAAATCTGCCCTGGTTTTACCCAGTAGTTGTTTATGGGCTTTTGAAAAATTAGCTCCCTGTTTTGCTTCAGGGAGCAATGTGGAGCTTCTCTGAGCATTGTCTTCTGTATGGGCTGGTGTTTCCCTCTCCATGTGCCGTGGGACAGAGGAATCCTGCTCTCTCCGCCAGCATTACTCCACGCTTCCCCTGTTCCAGTTGTTTACCCTAGAGTGTAAATAACTCAGCTCTGTTTCAGTCCTAGGCCACCCTGTTGAGAAGCTTGGAAGGTGCTGTGGCTCTTGCTTTCATTTTTCATCTTTCTTCAACAAGGGAGGAATGAGCATTTTCCACTGTCCTTTCTGCCTCACAGGTAACCCTGACAATACAGGTACTTAGGACATGGCAACAGCCTTTATTGCTCTTTTTAACTGCCTGTTATGTATTATCCTCTGAGGTGAGCCTGGATCTCTAGGACTGATGGCCTGAGGCTTATTCACTAGGAAAGTCTCTGCTCTGTGGGGATGGTCCCTCTCCAATGTGGTCAGGAGGGGTGGAGCCCAGAACTGGACACTGGCTATTCACCTTCTCCCATGCTGCTCCCTCCTTCACTCTTCTGAGAATTCACATCCCACTCCCAGCACTGTCACACACAGAGTTGAAACTGCTGGTAAAGATCAAAGAGGACAAGGAGATGGCAGGTACATTCATTATTTTAGGAGTTGAAAGGGATGTTTACAGCCTCTCCAGTGAGGTTGTGCTGCTGAGGTAACATTTCCAGTACTTTCAACATTGTTGCTGTCATCTTCCATGATTAAACTTGTTCCCTTTTGATCCTTCCGTGCAATAGCATCAAAACAAAGCAGGCAAAGGTACAAAATCCAGAAGTATTTAGTCAGTTCCCTGTTCAAAGGTTTTCCTTTCTTACTGAGCTGGGGATAGATGAGCAAATAAAGTGTGCAGACAGATAATAAAAAGGAAAACATCTTAAAGAGACAACTAAATCATGGGGGCAAGTATTGGGCTTACACATGACTTATCACCCATCAGTGTGGAAGTGCTAAGGAGATTTAAACTCCAGAGAAGAGTGAAAGCTGAGTTTGAAGGATGGATAGAAAACAGGGATGTTTTCCTTTGTTTGAAGGATGGATAGATGCAGGAAGATGTTGAGCTTGATAAGTAGCTCAGTTTCTCTCTGCAGCCAAAGGAATAAAAATTGTCTGCTCTCAGAAATCTTCATCCTCCCAGTGGAGTTTACTGAGGTTATGGAAAGACATAAAACCAGCTTAAAAAGGTCTGTTAAGCTTGTGAGGAAACTCTGGGAGGATTGTCCTTAGACCAAGCTTGTTGACTAATAAGCGCTGCTACATCTCTTCCCAGCGTCACCACTGAGGTATGTCATGCTGGAGCTGCATGTGCACCTCCGATCAAAATGAACATTATGTGTCTAATAAGGTGATTACAATTTTTTTTTTCATGGTCTGCAAGGTTTTACCACTAGCCTCAAGAGAAATACAATAGGTAAGAAGAGACACATGAATCTAAATGGGCAGAAGGGTCCTTGCTTAGCCTCTTTTAGCCTCACAAGGTAGTGAAGAGTTTGAAGATGTTTGGGTCACAATTGGGCTCTGCCTGGAGTGAGACTCTGCCTCCACCTTGGCTGTAGGTGGAGCTGAGACCAACATGCTCAAGACATGAGCAGTTGACAGGCCACCCATGTGGAAGTGTCCAGAGCATGACAGCATGTTCCCCACTACTGACACAGCTGACAAGCCTTGTCCTGGGAAATAGCTGCAAATAGAAAGTGTCTATGAGGCCCATGCCTCCAAACTTCATGGAGGTCCTTCAGGGTGAAGATTTCCTAACTCCAGGACACACCTTATTATAGAGAGGCATCTGCTCTATCATGGTTCCTGTCCTCAGAGCTGTATGTGACTTTCAAATCATCCTCATTCCCCTTCCTTCTTGCCTCAGTAGATCTTCCCAGAGAGCCAGTAAGGCTATAAAAAGGAAAGCTAAAAGAGTACAAGATGTGACACTTATTAAAAAAACCAACAAAACAATAAAACAAAACAAACAAACAAACAAAACAACAACAACAACAACAACAACAAAAACAAAACAACCCACAAACAAACAAAAAAAACCCACAAAACACACAAACCAAAGTGGTCCCAAATCTCTTTCTTCAGACAGCCATGTGTGATTACAGTATTTATCAACCTCTATCTAAACACTGAGCTGTTCCAGCTTATAAAGAATGACACATGCAGAGCACAAAATAACAGGGCTGTCAAAGGATCCTGAATGGAAACAAAACCCGCAGCAGCACAGTGAGTGGATTGAAAACCCACCAGGAGGCCACATGGCTCTAGGCTGCCTGGCAATTAGTGTGACAGCAGCTGCAAAAACACGTTCCTTCAGGGAATGGCCAACCCCATGGCTTGATGAAGGACAGTGCTCCTCTGCTCTGCCATCCTGGGAGTGCAACTTGGTAGATTTTAAAAACATAATGCCTGGAGCAGGGGACTGTTCAGTGTCTTTACTAATGAGACTTCCTGGAGAATTCAAGGAGAATAGCTCAAGTGTAAAAGAGGGGAGATTCAGACTAGATAAAAGAAGAATTTTTTTTTTTATGAAGGTGGTGACACCCTGGCCCACGTTGGCCAGAGAGGTGGTTGATGACCCATCCTTAGAAACATTCCAGGTGAGGTTGGATGGGGATCTGAGTGGAGAAACCGGCCCTTTTTGCAGATGTCCCTGATCAGTGCAAGGGGGCTGGACGAGAATCACCTTTAAAGGTCCCTTCCAACACTGACTATATGATTCTATGATTCTGTGTCTTGTCCTTTTGGCTTCCCTTGCATCAGTAGGGAAGTAAGATTTGTGGCCTCTGCAGTGAGCATGTTGCATGTGTCCATCTGCAAGGGGCAGTGCATCAACTGAGCCTGAGCTTCTGCAGATGATCAAACTGATAAAATGATAAAACCCCCAGGAGAAAGTCACCCTCATGATACTGGGACCAGGAGGACTGTGGCTGTCATTTCATTGTCATTCTGAATCACCCTGATGTTCCCTGCCTGTCTGCCCTCATGGGGGCAAGGGAATCCCTGGAATAATCGTCTTCCCTGTCAAGTGCCAAGGAGGAAGGAAGGGTTATTTTTAAACCAGCCAGACTGTATGAGAAGGGTCCACCCAGGGTGAGGCATGAGGTTCCAAAGCTGTCTGTGCTCAGGTGTACTGAGCTGTTCTCAGACCCTCAGCCTCAAGACATCCTGCATCACCCATGTCTCAGGCAGCTCCTGTCTCATCCACTTTGACTCAGGAGACGTCAAACCCCTTCAAAGGATTGTCCAGGTGACTTAGGAAGCACAGTGCATGGTAGGGAGCAACTCTCCATCCTTCTGCCCAGCCAGTCTTATCTGTGACTTTCTATGTACATTTTCCAGTTCATATCTGAATTCACAAGAAGTCCTCTCTAATCTGCTGTCCCTCCTGGCTACTAGCCACGGACCCTCAGCTAAAAGCCTGGCACCCTGAGATTTTGTATCCTTAGAATTAGCCTGGTAAATGTGATTTTCTGGGGAGGACTTGGGGTTCATCCTCGAGATGCCTGTCCAGCTGTGATTTACCCTCCTTATTCTGTTGTTCAACCTAACCCAGAGCCACTTAGGATCTGCTTCCCCCTTGTTATATTTGTCCTTTAAAGAGCTGGAAACACATTCCTATTGTCTGGTTAAAATCATCTTTATTTCAGCATTATACTTCTGAGATTTTCCTGTAAAGGCCAATAAAACAGCTGGGGTTACTTGAAGAGCTGTTTAACAATGAAAGCAGCTTCACCCTAAAACTTGCATTCATCTTAATGAAGATCCATCTGTGACAGTACAAAAAGCACAGAAATAATGAGTGGAAATGTATTTGGTGACCACATTCTTCACTTCCTGAAGGCAGCTGTCACTGGGAGTTCCCCTGCCTGTTGTGAAGGAGTAGAGGGAACTTTTTCTGCCCTTGTGGCTTGGAGTTAGTAAATACTGAGAACCAAGCAGGCTTCTGAAAGGTTTCCCAGCCTGAGCCTCTATTAATAGTCAGGGCTGAAGCAGATTCACAGGTAACATCTGTGCTGGTAGCATAGGTACCCTTGAGACTTGCAGCAAATATGAGAGCAGATGTGCAGTAGAAAAGCCTGCATCCTTCTGATGTTGGATAGACTGTCCTCAAAGGCTTTGCGGGACATGCTGGACAAGTTTCCCAGTAAGGGTTCAGAAATCTCAGCCAAGGCTGCAGTGCTCAGACCCAGCAGAGTAAAGGTTGCAATGAATTTTCATGCCCCTGTACTTCCTGGTACAGGACACGTGTAACACAACTTGGTTTGCCCACTTCACTGTCAATGCTCAACATTTCCCTGGCTCCAAACTGGACCTTCTTTCCTGACATATGAGAGGCAGCACCCAGATTGAGAATGTGCAGTGGCCATTTCACCTCTGATGTGCCATGTGTATTCAGACAGAAAGAACCAACTAGAAGAGCTTCAGCCCAAAAGGGAAATGGCATTACCCCCCACCTGTCATCACCATATCCTTCTGTCTCTCTCCATGCTTCTGCCACATCTGCAGTAGCTGAGCTGCACCACAGCTTAGAGGATCTGGAATAGAGAAGTTGCCTTGACATAGCTTGGGGCTGCCGAGCCTCTAGCTGCCTCCATCATCTACTGCCTGTCCTGGACAGATTTGGGACTTGCAGGACATGCTGGCTCTCCTCATCTAATAAACCTGTTCATTAAATTGCACACAGCTCTCTGCAAACCCCATAATGAGGCATCTAAAAACATGTATTCAGCATTCTCCTCTGATTAGGTGCCTTTGATAGGGAATGGAGACACTCATGTAATTAACACAACCATTAAGGCAACTGCTGGTTCATTTTCTCTGCTGAGTTATGACATACCTCCCAACAAAATGAAACTACCCTAGGAACTACCAACCTGTCATCCTCACCTCTGTGGCTGGGAAGATAATGGAGCAGATACTCTGAGAAGGCCTGGTAAGGCACATGGAGGACAGGGAGGTGATCAAGGACAGCCAGATTGGCTTCACTAAGGGGAAGTCCTGCCTGACAAACCTAGTGGCTTTCTATTACAGAGTAACTGCATCAGCAGACAAAGACAACCTATGGATGTGATCTATCTGGACTTCTGCAAGGCCTTTGACATAGTCCACCACAACATCCTACTCACCAAGTTGGAGAAATATGGATTTGATGGGTGGACCATTCAGTGAATAAGGAACTGGCTGGATGGCTGCATCCAGAGGGTAGTGGTCTATGGCTCGAGGTCCAGATGGAGAGCAGTGGCAAGTGGTGTCCCTCAGGGGTCCATACGGTGACCTGTACTGTTTAACATTTTTATCAATGACATAGCCAGCAAGACTGAGTGCACCATCAGCAAGTTCGCGGATGACACCAAGCTGAGTGGTGCTGTCGATACACCAGAGGGATGGGATGTTCTCCAGAAGGACCTAGACAAACTGGAGAGGTGGGCCCAGGTGAACATCATGAGGTTCAACCAGAGCAAGTGTAGGGTCCTGAACCTGGGCCAGAATAATCCCCACTATCAATACAGGCTGTATCAATACAGGCTTGGGGGTCCAAGTCCTTTTGGACTGGGGAACCGGCAGCAGGCAGAGAATCTCGATCCCTTGCAATGCCGGCAGGTGAGAGAGGAGATGACATGTTCCTGCCTGCCCACCCATTTCTCATCTTCACCACTTGTATCTTCACAGCTCATCTGGTCTTTTCTGCAAGTTAAAACTTGCCACAAGGACAAGTGTCCAGTGAAGGAGAAGCTGAGCAGAGTGTGAGCTGTGCATGTGGAGGAGGAGCTCCTTCTGTTAGTTAATCCTCCATAGTTAATCATCTTGACCCTTGCCCTCCTTCCATGAGCTCCCACGTTCCTGCTCCAAATCCATCTGGTGCAGACTCTGCATTTAGTGGAACTTTCAGATCTTAGCACTTGGCAGAGGCAAGGTCAACATCCTGAGTCCAGGAGGTTGCAGAGGCAGATGAGTTCAGGACAACACTTGTCCTCCAAGGTCTCGTCTTAGGGCAAGGGTTACCCTTACACCAGGAAAGAGAAATGAGGAATAGCTTCATCAGAGATTTCAAAGGTCCACATTCAACTTTGTGTCAAGGCAAGAGGGAGACAGGCAAACTGTCTGGGCACTGATTTAGCTGACCACGTCACAGTGGAAAATATAAGCATAAAGCAGGAGAGACAAGTTAAATGCTCGAAAGTGCTTTGTCTTCTGTCAGAATTAATATGCAGAATTAGGTCCTGAGAGATATATCCTTGTAAATGTTCATTAAAATGAGTAAGTCCTCCCAAGGTCTAGCTGAAAATTTCACTTTTAATGAAGCAGGTAGCTTGTCACTTTCTGACCAAAACCAGCAGAAAAAGCACAGCTAAATCACATTTTGTTTTAAGCTTCAGCCAAGAAAACACAAAGTTCTTTTTCAGATTTTTAATTTTCTTATGGCAAAAATAGAAAGAAAACCAACCAAACAAACAGACAAAACAAACCCCAAACCACATTAAGTAAAGTAATTTTAAATTAAATTATTGTTCTTTCACAAAATAATTCCTTATAGAATTGAAATTCCCAGAAAAAATATCCAAACTGTTTGAAGTGGACACTTACTCTTTGTCCTACAAGCTTTGAGTGGAAGACATTTATTCAGGATTCAAAAAAATAAAAAGCTTTTCTATTCCCTCAGTGGCTGGGACAAGTCTGAAAATTGTAGCTCCCACAGAGCGAAGGCAATGCAGCCCATTGGCTTCCTGGAGCATCACAAGCCATTCCATGCCAAATAACCCCAGGTAATCTGGCATCCTGGGTGTGGCTGAGTATCTTTGGTTCAAAGACTGATGCCCTGTTCTCCGTGACCATTTTTTGCTTTGGGAGAAAGTCTGCTTGAAGTTGTCCTTTTCTAGTAACACACAGTGCAGTGAGTCTTTATCCCAGACTTGCAGATACCTGCAGATGGACTTAACCAGTATGCAGGCTGATGTGCTAGAGAACAGTCATTTTCACAGCAGACCTAGCAAAACCCTTCTGAAGTGCCACAAAATGTTCGTTGCCCACATATAAAATCCCAGCAACCTATATAGAAAAGGCAAGCTCTGGAAGATGCTGTTTTCCAGCCCCAGCCCTCACCTCCTTCCTGCTCCCATTAGCTCAGAGAGCCGTGTCTTTCTTCACACTAATAATGCACAGGCGCTGAGCACAGTTACCTTATTTTCTCCCTGGTCACGGTCAACATTTAAATTTACTCCACGAGCCTGTTCCATTTCAGAAAGCAGAATTGCATCAGAGACTTGCATTGGTTTAATAAAAGTATTTGCGAGGCAGCTTTGGAGACTCTTAAGCAGGGAGCTGGGTTTCATGCTAATTTTCCTTTTAATAAAGAACAAATAGGCAAGAGTTTCACACAAAACCATGTAGCTTCTCTGAAATGATCAGGAGCAGCACAACCCTGCTGTGTTATTATGTTTCAAGAGTAACTCCTACAAATCATTTCTATACATTGTCTAAATGGAATGTGCAGGGAATAATTTGAATAAGGAAAGCATTAAGAAACGGAAGGATACACTACTGCACTTGTTTGCTTGGCTTAAACTCCCTTCCTTTGTTTTCTGCCCTTGTTAGAGAAATTGTGCCTTGGTTAAACTTAAAATATGAGTGTGATTATAAAGCCCAAATATAAACCAACACAGAATAGAAACCACTATTCATAGCCACAGAGTGAAGGAGCTTTACATAATTTGCGTATTGTGTCACGCATTTCTAGGAAGGAGAAAAAGGTCTTGAAAAGAAACAGCTGACAGAGAAATCATTGTGAGGGATTTTTATGCTCACAGGGTAGCCTTAAATGAGAATAATGTTGCTCAGGAAAATAACACTTGCAAAGTTATTTGAGCCTAAAGAGGCACCTTATGGGGTTTTCAGGAGTGCTGAATCAGGGCAGAAGAAGCAAAATATTTGCACAGGAACCACACAGAGAAATAAGCACTTCTGGCTTGCCCTGCCAGACTACAGGAGAGGATTCCTCCCTCCACCAACCCCTGCCTTGTCTTCCAACTCATCAGCCATGCTGGTGGACAGGTAGAGCACAGAGCAATTGGTGAGGACCATGAGCATCCTGCCTCCCATGCTGCATGAACTGAGTTATGGCTTAGCCAAGAGGCACAGGCAGTGCACAATCCACTCTGTCCAGGGACAGGGAGAGGCTAAGTATGCATAAAAGAGGGAAGGGGACAAATAGATTCATCTTCAGTGCCTGCCAAGATTTTCTGGGAACAGCATGGAGCTGGGCAACCACACAAAGCCCTGCTAATGACATACCACAGAGCACGGCTCATGTCAAACCTGCAGCAAACAGCGCTGGAAGGATCTATGTTTGGGGGAACTGAGGGAGGGAGAATGTGCAGTGGCTTTTCCTCTGTCTGCCTGAGTCTGCAAGATGTACTGAGACAGATTTTGAAGTCAAACATTAGAGTCATCTAAGCTCAACCAGGATAGACCAAGACCTCAGAAATGTGGCGTTGGCAACAGATAAAACAAACTGCAGTGTCAGTATTTGCTCCTTTTCTCTGACACCCTGAGAAGGGAGGTGGCAGGAGTACAGGCAGGGGACTGCCCAGGCCGCATGAGCTGGAATGGTCTCTTTAAGCAGAGTTTCAAGCCTGGAGCCAAATGCTGGATTCATTTCCTTATTTATGCTTTTAATTCTCTCCTAGATGCTGGGAAATGTATTTACTTTTCATTAAAATGCATTTTCCCCACTTAGTTCTGCATTCTTTCCTGGCAAACATTCCCTTTTTGTCATTTTCCCTGGCTTGGAACAGACTCAAGGCAGTGCAGCTGCTTTGTTTTAGTAGCCACTTTAACCTCAGGGTTGTGCCACTTGCTGTTCCTGAGTCAACAAGGTTCAGGCTGGCAGTGGCTCCCTGCTGCTCAATGGATCTTCAGCCACCACGAGTCATCATACCCTGAGAGGTAACAAAGAGCAACCACACCCATCCAGAGGTCTCAAGAGTACAGGTCCAGCAGCTAGACCATTGTAAAAGGGGCTGAGGGTGTGATTTGGCAGACACTGGGCACGCATCTGCAATCAGTACAGGGACCAGGTGAAGCTTTTCTCTCTGTTGGAAGTAGCTTGGCTTCCAAAGCTGTACATTGGCATTGTTTTATTGTAGACAGCTCCCATTCCAACTTCAGCTGCAGCATCCAGGGAGATACAAAGGAACAGCCTTTCTGCCAGCATGGAAATGATATTTCACAGAATACCCAAATCTCAGCATAGTGGGGCTTGGACAGGACCTCTGGAGATCATCTCATCCAACGCCCCTGCTCCAGCAGGGTCACGCAGAGCAGGGGGCCCAGGATCATATAGTCCAGGTGGGTTCAGAATCTCTCCGGAGAAGGAGACTCCATAAAATCTCTGGGCAGTCTGGGACAGGCTCTGCCACCCTCACAGCAAAGAATGTTTTTTCCTCCTGTTCAGATGGAACCTCCTGGCTTCAAGCTTGTGCCCATTCCCCCTTGTCCTGTCACTGGGCAACACTGACAAGAGTCTGGCCCCATCCTCTCAACCCTGCCCTTTAGCTATTGATGAGCATTGATCAGATCCCCTCTCAGTCTTCTCTTCTCCAGCTAAACAGCCCCAGGGCTCTCAGCGTTTCCTCAGCACAGAGATGCTCCAGTCCCCTCAGCATCTTCATAGCCTGTGCTAGACTCTGTCCAGTAGTTCCTTGTCTCTCTTGAACTGGGGAGACCAGAACTGGACACAGTACTCGAGAGGTGGCCTCACCAGGGCAGAGTAGATGGAGAGGAGAATCTGCTGGTCACACTCTTGTAATGCATGCTCAGGAGACTGTTGGCCTCCTTGTCTACAAGAACACACTGCTGTCTCATGGTGAACTTGTCCACCAGGGCCCCCAGGTCCTTCTCTGTGGATTGTCTTTCCAGCAAGTCAGCCCTTAACCTGTACTGGTGGAGCCCAAAAGTGGACAAGTACTCCAGACGTGACCTCACCAGGACAGAGTAAAGGTCAAGGAGAAGCTGGTCACATTCTTCTTAATTCACCCCAGGAGACTACTGGCCTTCTTGGACTCAAGGGCCCACTGCCGGCTCAGGGTGAGCTTATTGTCCACCCTTCTTCAGAAGGCTCTGTATCTCTCATTTCCTTGTCTTGAGCTTTATTCTTTCTGGAGGGAACTGTTTTCCCATCTCAGTGTTATGAAATATCTTTACCACAACTCTGTAGATATCATCATTAATCTAACTTGTTTATCATTAAAAAAAAAATGAGATCAGGTTAGTCAGATGAGACCTACTTTCTCTGAGGTTGTTGGCTAATGTTAAATACATTCCCACTCTTTCTTGACAAATTGTCTTCTCAGCTTTTATTGCGGTTCTATGACTGGGGCCACTCAGGCTTATAGACATTCTCCCATCTGCAGTTGGGCAGATAATTGACACTGCTCTGACCTTTAACCACCTCCCCAGCATTACCAGGCCTATTGGCAAGTCACACTCCTGGCCCAGGGAACCAGTGTTCTCAGGACTCCTTAGCACACATTTTATGTGCTTGCTGATATAAATATTTTCACTGATGGAAAATACTGTTTAAAATCATCCTTACCTGTCTAAATACCAGAAAATAGATCATCATCCTCATGTACTATTCACCCCATTTCTTCTCAAATTCAGAACAGATTTATTCCTTTATATATGTCAAAATTTATGCTTTATTATCCCTTTGTTGTGCCAGCCACAGTTTTTCCCAGGTGCTTCAGCCTGACAGTTATCTTCAGTTCATAACTTCTAACATACACTAATTTCCATCAGGATTTCTATGGCTTTTAAATATTTTTTTAACCTGTGTATCTGCTGTCTGCACTTTCTTTCTGCACTCCACAGTCAGCCCCTTGGGTAAGAAAAGTAAAAACAAGAGAGACCAGATGAAGGGGCCCAAACTCCACACCACAGCTTCTGCACAGGGTTCTCTTGGCACTCCCTGGATGTTTCTCCACCAACACAAGTAGCAGCTCTAGAGCAACAAACTCCGATCCTCCTATATGGAGAGGGTCAGCTCTAGTTTCTTACCCTCATAAGGGTACAGACCCCAGGAACATACCTGATGGAAGAGAGGAATCACCAAACAAAGGCAATGCTCTGGGGAACAGTAGAGGCATGGGGATAATACACAGGCTGCCCACAGAGCACAGGGCAAGCAACCAGTGCTTCTGTGTGTCCAAGGGGGTGCCACAGCTGTCTGCAGCTCATTGGGCAGTTACAGGATGGGCATCTGCAGGATGTGCTGCAATTTACTTAAGGAGTGATAGTGGCTACTCCGAGGAGGAAGATTGTGCTCCCAGCACCCACCAAAATGAATATTGGGCTACAGTCTGTGAGGAATGCCACAGCCTTTCACTGGCAATGGGGGGCAATGCTGACTATGGCTGCGTGCAGTGTGAGCAGATTGATGACCTGCTCAGCTGGGTGGCACAGCTCCATGACAAAGTGATGTAGCTCAGGGAAGAGGTGAGTGAATTGAGAAACATCAGGGAGAGTGAGAGAGAAATTGACTATTTCCATAAACTGACCTCTACAAAAACAGAAAGAGAATGGAGCTCCATATGGGGAAGGACGATGAGCTGAGTGTATGGCTTAAGATTAAGTGGAAGACAGGGGAAGGTGATGTTGCAGTAGGGGTCTGCTACAGGCCACCTGACCAGCAAAGCCAAGCAGATGAGGCCCTCCACAGGCAGATAGAAGTGGTGCTGCATACACAGGCTCTGGTCCTTATGGGGGATTTCAACAACCCTGACATCTGCTGGAGAGACAACACAGCAAGGCACCAGAAATCCAGGATGTTCCTGGAATGCAGAGATGACAACTTCCTCCTCTAAATGGTAGAGGAATCAACAAGAAAAGGTGCTATGCTGGACCTTGTTCTCACCAACAGAGAAGGGCTGGTGACCAATGTGAGGCTCAGGGATAACCTTGGCTGCAGTGATCACGAAGTGATAGAATTTAAAATCCCCAGGGTAAGTAGGAGGATGCATTCCAAGCTTACAACCCTGGACTTTAGGCATGCGGACTTAAATCGCTTCAGGGATCTGCTGTCCAAAGTGTCGTGGGACAAAGCCCTAGAGGGAAGGGGGGCCCAGGACAGCTGGTCAGTATTCAAGGATCACCTTCTCTGTGTCCAGCAGCAAAGTATATGGACAAAGAGAAAGGCAGGAAAGAATGCTAGGAGACCTGCCTGGATAAGCAAGGAGCTCCAGGACACACTGTCACACAAAAAGAAATTTTACAAGGAGTGGAAGAAAGGACAACTACAATGAAGTGCTGACGCAGTTTAGAGTCAGGGCAGCCCCTTAGACCAATAACAGATGCTTTCTGTTAACCCCCCTCCCTCCCCAAAGGGGAAGAGAAAAGGAATAAGGGAGAGAGACTTAGTGGTTAGAAAAGGAAA
>JANHFX010015343.1:0-23722 GCA_027560015.1 Chloroceryle amazona | reverse complement strand
AGCAGGCACTGGGCGTCCCAGACCGGGCCCCGCAGCAGACGGGAGCTGTGTTCAGGAGCTGGATTCTGCTACTGCATTCAGGAACACGGGATCAAAGGCAGACTGGACAGAGTCCTCCTTGGGTGCTCTGGGGAAGCAGTCCAAGAGGGGAGAAGAGCCCGGGTAAAAACCCAGTAGACCCCCAGATCCCTCTCCTTGCTACCAAATATATCCTTGCTACCGAATATGACGTATATGGGATGGAATACCTCAGGAACTCTGAGCATTGCTCTCAAAAGGCAGGAGCTACCAGAGTCAAGCTGACTCTGCAGGTAAACGCATTGCAGGGAGATTTTCCTGCTGGCAGCCCTGCTTTAACATCCATGGTCATGCTGAACACATGGTCCAACTCAGCTGGTGCCCAAGCTGGGACCCCATGTTCTCCCCATCCCAGACCCTGTGTGGGTAACAGGCTCTGTTATGTTGCTTCTTGCCTCATAAAAGTGTCTTAAAGACTTAGAAGGGATTTTGTGCACAGCTGACCAACCAATGCCCTTCACAGTATTATCTTCTGCTCTTTAAATATTCACAAGGCTGGGTCTTCTGCCTAACTGAATTTCCTCTATGAATGAATCACTTATTTTCCCACCTCCTGCAGCAAATATACAGATTAAGTGTAAAGCTCAGCTAGTACACCAAGAAAGCGTTTCCTCTCTGGTTAGTGGCTGAGCCAAATCACCCCTGCTGGGATCAGGCCTCCAGCATCCTTTTTCCCCCTAGATAGTCTGAAAAATCACAGATTCATAGAATAACTCATCTCAAGATGAACTTCCAGAGGTCTCGAGTTCAACCTCTGCTTGGAGAAGGGGAGGTTGCAAAGGGCCTCATGCATTCAAATTTCAAGTATCCAAGGGTGGAGATACCACTTTTCTCTATTCCCTTGCTCTGGGGTTGTGTGTCCCTAATTTTGAAATTTCTGTTTTCCCTTCCATTTAGTGAGACTCCTCTTTGTTGTGTCTGTTGCCTCTTGACACTTAACAATGCATCTTCACCAAAAACCAGGTTCCACCTCTTCTATAATCCCCCCTCAGGCAGTTGGCAACATCAGTAACATCCTTCTCAGCTTTCCCTTCTCACCACTAAACAATTCCAGCTCTCCCAGACTTCCCTGGTGTCTCAGCACACTCATCAGGTGCCCCAGCCCCTAAACTAGACACAGCACTACAGACACAATCACACAAGAAGTAAATAGAAGGGAACAATCATCTTCCTCAAGCTGCTCACTGCACTCCTGTTGACACAGCTTAGTAGGCAGTTGGTCTTCACAGATGCCAAGACACACTGTCAACTCATGTTCACCTTATCCACCAGGAGCTAACATTAGTCGGCTACCCTTAATATGGAATTATTTAAGACCCTGGTTTTCTCATGTATGAAGGAGAATAAAAAGCAATGGCCAGAAATGCATTGATGGCAGATAGGCAGAGAGCAGACAGGTGACCAGGTCAGATGCTAGACATCTGTCTCAGCCACCTCTGGTTCTCATATCCTGTTTCTTGGAGATTTTGGTTGTCCCACAGAAGTTACTCTGTACAGATGTCTTAGGCTCTAAGGTTAGCCAAAGAAGCAGCCCTGTTTTATCCTTGGCCAGGAGCTAATACCTAACTGGATAGCAGGACAAAGGTAAAAAGGAGCTCAGTGGCCTCAGCATTTGGGTCACAAGACCACAGGGAGTCTGAGCAGACAGGGACAAAGGGTGGCAGAAGACGAAGGAGCAAGGTGGCACATTGGATTGGATCTTCCACCCATGCTGCAGATGGATCACAGGCTTCTCTAAGGCCAGGATACAGATTCGTAGCAAGCTTTGCATGTGGGACCTGGAACAGGAGAACTTCTGTTAGTGGTTACCTGGTTGGGTGTTGCTTCATGCCCTGAAAATTTCAAGGTATTTGGCTCCTAGCAAAGATTAGCTCTGTGGTAGGGCAATTGTTAAAGCAGCCACCTCACAGGGAGAAAGTGGTGAGACCTCAGTCCAGTGAGTTGAGAGGGATGTAATCCACCTGCCCTGGGAGGGACAAACCCCCAGGTTTTTTAAGTTCTGGCTTATGGGACCTCAAGTCTTTTCTTCTGTTCTGTGACCTGGCCTGTTTCTGGTCTGGATGAACCTTTAGATCCCTGTTGCTGACAGGCAGCAGGGAGGTGAGGGTCTGCTCTGCCGTGTCTCTGAGAGGGTGTGCTCATGCAAAGCATGAGAGGCATTCCTAGTTCAGTCTCAGAGGAATACGCACCATGGAAACAGACTGGAGCAGTCTCCTGTGTAAATGGAGACTCCATGACTGGAGTCAGTTCTCAGATATGGTAAAAGAGTAACCGCGGATTATTTGCACAGGACATTTTGTGGCTGCACGGGACACTTTGTGGCTGCACATGAATCACAATAACATTGCATTTACTGAGCAAGTTGAAGTTCCAAGACCAGGTTGGACAGGGGTTCTGAGCAACCTTGTCTAGGAAAATTGTCCCTGCTTATGGCAGAGGGGCTGGAGCTAGATGATCTATGAAGTCCTTTCCAACCCAAACCATTCTATAACACAAACCCCAGGGACTCTCTAAGTGTCCCTTTCAGGCAGCTGAGTTGCCATCCCACTGCACCCCTCCTTGCATGAAGGGCATCACACCCTGGGTCTGAACATCCATCCTGCTACTAGTCACTGCTGCACATCCTTCTGCAAGACTATAGTTGCCTCCCAGTCCAGCAGCCCAGCACACAATGAAAATGCTCTTTTTCAGACAGCATCATCCTGTGTGCAGACAGAAAATTTTCTGAGAACTGCCTGCACACAGCACAATGGGGACAGCTCAGTCCCAGTCCCTGGCCCCCAGTGGATTTGGGACAGAAGAGGAAAGTGAGGATTTGAAAGTGAAGGACAGAGCACCTGGAACTCCTGAAGAACTTTTCTAGAACTGCTGAGGTAGGACTTCAAGGCTTGGCCCACTGCATGAATGCAGCCTGCTGGGTTGAGGATACAAGAAAGGCAAAGCCTCAGTAAGAGACAGATAACATTTAGTTCATCTTCTTAAGCGATATCCCTGTGGGATACTCAGCAGCAGGGCATGGACAGCTTTACATCCTTGCAGCAGATGTCCTGTCCTGCTGCAAGGAGAAGCACAAAAACCTCTTCCACCTCCCTGTGGCCCATATTGAGGCCAGCCAAGAACAAGGAAAATGTGTCATTTGTTGGATTTGCTGCATGTCCAGGAGTTCAGAAAGCAGCAAATGTTTCCACTAGAGATTTCCGAAGGTGTTTTGTCTCCAGAAAAGCACAATTCTCTATTGAGTCTAAGTCTTCTATATGATTAACAGCTGTTTTTCATAAAAAAAAAAAAAAAAAACACAAAAAAAACCAACCCAAACAAACAAAAAACAACAACAAAAAAAAACATTTTCAGTTAAAATATATTTCCTTGAAGAGGCACCAGTCACACTGTTTTGCATCTGCCAATCCATGATGATAAGTCACTCAAGTCTCACCTTGGTGTGTCAGGTCCATCTTCTTTTCTGCAAATTTCATCAAATGTACCTGATTGGAATGGCATATTTGTGGAACTCCTGAAGGACAGGACACCCCAGTCTGCCTGATAAACAGCCTCCTCCTGCATCCAGACATAAATCCCTTTTCTTATTCTTTCTGGTGTTTTCTTTCTGCTAGGTGCTTGCAAGATGAGAATCATCAAACCCTAAGATTATGTAGATTGAGCAGATTTCTCAATTAGAGCAGATTGCTCATGTCCTTGTACAGTTGAACCTTGAATATCTATAGGAATGAAGATCTCACAGCTATATTGGGTTCCAGTTCCAGTGTCAGAGCACCCTCAGACTTAAAATATTTTTCCTAATTTCTAATCAGTGTTTCCTGCAAACATTTTCTGTTGCTTTTTAGACAAGCTCCACATATCTCCAAGGAGAGTCAGAGGTTGTATTCCCTACATAGAGTCATAGAATCATATAGGTTGGAAAAGACCTTTAAGGTCATCAAGTCCATCCATTAACCCAGCACTACCATGGCACCACTAAACCATGTCCCTCAGCATCACATCTCCACAGCTTTTAAGCCTCTCCGGGGATGGGAACTCCACCACTGCCCTGGGTAGACCACTCCAGGCCTTGACAACCCTTTCAGGGAAGAAATTTTTCCTATTGTGTAACTTAAACCTCCCATAGAATTATAGAATGGTGTGAGTTGGAGGGATCTTAAAGATCATTTAGTTCCAACCCTCCTGACATAGGCCAGGACACCTTCAGATAGATCAGGTTGGTCAAAGCCCCATCCAACCTGGTCTTGAACATTTTCAGGAATGGAAAGTTCCAGGGAAGGGATGTTCCAGGGACAGGAAGCTTCAGGGAGTGGTCCAGTGAGAAGATGGCATTGAAAACAGCAATAACATTTATCTGCCCTTTTCTTCCCAAGATTAAACAAGCACCATTCTTGCAGTCTATCTCATTGCCATTGGGTAACTGAACCAGCACTTAAAAGCACAGTAGAGCTGATGCTTTATTTCTAATTGTCTCTTATTTTCTCTACAAGAAAGAAGTGGTCTGAATAGCACAGAAGCTTCTCCACATGAAGGCTTTTAAAAGAAACTCTTCTGTTACTTTACATTTCCCAGCATTGAATTTGTTTCTTCATTAAACCCCTGCTCTATTCAGAAACTAAACTGACCGCGAGTCATTCTGCAGCTTCACTTTTTTTTCTGCATCCTTCTGTTCAACACACAATGAATAAACTACTCTCTGTTAGTGGAAACCAGCTGGGGTCTTAAATACAAGCTGGTTTTGTTTCTTCTTGGAGCTTCTATGCAGACTCTCGTCTATTAATATACCTCTCTGTAGGTCCTACCAATAGCAGGAAGTCAGGCTAGAGGAATGAACAAATGTCATCTTCACAGAGCAGCACGAAAAGCTGATACCAAGGTGACAGATACTGTTTAGGAATCAGTAACCCTGGAAATGGGTCACTCGCTCTCTGTGCGTCTCCCATCAGATGTTCCTCCTACACCAGCTTGCTTGCTGTGGGCTGTTTAAGGCTGAATACCAAGCAGCCTGTTGCTCTTTTGTGTTGTTTTTTTTTCTTTTTTTTTCCCTACAGTTTGACAGCTTTTGCTGAGCTTATTTGAAGGTGTTCTGAGGCAGTTATTAGTTTGCTTTCAGAGTAAACTAAAGAATGTGAACTGCTTTGTCTTGGTATAAGCTCTGCTATCAGTAGCCAAGTACCAGACAGTTGGCTAATGACTGTACTCTTGCAGCTTGATTCATCTATTTCCAATAGAATGGGTGATTACTTTTACCTAGTCTGAAAGTGAGTTGTCCAGTCTAATCTTGGTGTCAAGGCTCCCCCTGCAGTCCCTGGAGAAAGATGGTCACCTCCAGGGAGCAAGTCTGTCCATACAAGGTTTTTTTTCATGAAGTATATGAAGTCGTGGCCCTTCAGAAGGATCTGAGTCTCTCCCCAGCGACCACATGTTAGTCCAGGAATTTAGTGCAGATGGAAGTGTCATTTCTGGGGAGTCCAATCTCTTCCCTACATTTAGTTACATTAATCAAACCCAGCACAAGGAAACAGAGAACTGATTATTTTTGTTCCCATAGAGAACAAAATTCCTCTTACTGCTTTGAATTAAATATCTAAGCCCATCACCCTCCCATCTGTAGTCCATCCTGTAGTTCCAGAGGCCAGAGTCTTTGAGGCTCAGCTCCTTCAGAAATCTGGCACAGAGTCAAAGTAATTTCTCATTCTTCCCTTATTTGCACATGTCCATCAGTCTTTCTGACAGAAAAGATTGCAAAGAGCACAGATGCATTTGCCTTGTCTGAGTATTTCAGTGCAACAATCACAGATGATTCTAGGAGAGAATGTGCAAAGAAGGAAGGAAGGAAAAGGACTAAAGAAAGAAAGTAAAAGAAAACAAAGTCAAAGAGGCAAGACTGCAAAGGCAAAGGAAGAGGAAAAGAATGAAGGGGAAAAAGAAAACCATGTTTATATTTTGCAGTGATTCCCTGCAAAGGAGAAAATCTTCCAAAGCAAATATTGCTTCCTTTGAAGAGTGTACACTCTCTCCCATGCTGAGAAGTATTCAAAGCAAGGTCTGCCATCCTGAGAGCCAGCAAGCAGCCTCATCACAGATCAGAGCTGTTCCTAGACTCAGCTCCCTGACACTCTCTTCCACTTCGCTCCTCTTATTTTCTTTCTGCTCTGATATTTTTTGTCACAACCTTTTCTCTGCACTCCTTTCTTGCAGCATTTTTGCATCCTAATTCCTCTTCTCCAGCTGCTTCGTCAGTTGAAGACCTACCACTTCATCCCACCATAACCCTAGGATGAACCTGCCACACTCCCACTGCCCTCAGCTCAGAGCTCTGCTCTCTTTTTATTTTCTCACCTACTGATAATTTTAGCCTTCCCAAGTAAAAGAAGCAGCCATTGTTCAGTGACTTCAAGTAGGTGTGAAGATATGAAAGAGAAGCTCACCGTGCAAGTTGCTAAGTGAAAGCAGATTGTAATGATCCACTCAACAGCATTTTGCTAACACTTACCTGAAAAATATCCCTTTGCCAGGCATTTTCACTCTTTTTTTGAAAGAAGAGCTTGAAGAGCTTTCAGCAATCAGTTGAACCGATTTGCCCCTGAACTTAAATATTTCTAAAATATTTTTGACAAAATACCGATTTCCAGCTGAACATCTCTGTTTTCAGTGAAGATCTAGAATTTTTTCAATAGTCTCTTGTAGCAAAAAAATAAATATTAATACATTCCTTTCCAATGAATCTTCATGTTTCACCCAAATTTCCATGGGAATCCCTAAAAAAGACCCAAAACCTGCCCTGTGTGGTTGTCACATCCTTTTTTGCCTTTTTATCATTTAACCATATCACTTTACCAGAAATGTTACTGTCAAATTTAAGGCACCTAGTTATATGCATTTAGGTTTAGCCAATTTAATATTCATTCATCTTCCAACACTCAGGCCCCAGCTACCCACCTAATTAGTTACTGGCTGCAGTGGAGACAGCTATCGTGGAGAAACACTGGCCTTCCACCCATGGGATCTCATTTTTCTTTGCTATTGCTAGCTAGAAATTTGGAACACAGTGATGCTTAATCCTGCTGGTCCTGCCAATCTTAGCTCCCATCTTGCTGAAGAAATGTGAGTGTGTGTATTACTTTGCTTGCTGAGGGATGCTCAGAGAAATGTGTATCTTCAGTAACAAAATTTCTGCACAAGATGACAGGATAAAGCTCTGCAATAGCTCAACTTAAGAGGGCCTGGGCTGAGTTTTAGCCCTGCTTAAGTCAGGGTGCATCTGGAGCACCTCTGTGGGAGGCATGTTCTGGCAGGGCTGCTGAGGTAGGGATCTCTCTGCTGCACATTGCTGTAGCAGAAAGCTGTTCACACTCATTGTTTATGCTCTCATTTACTTTTCATTAGTTTGTTAAGCAAATCTTCCTTCAAGATTTTTTATTCTCATCAGTCAATAAATGCTAAAAATCAGACATGGGATGTTCTAAAAGTGGAACCACAAAAAGACCTATTTCCTGTCAGCCCCTATGTTCTCGGCAAAGAAAGCTGTATATCCCAGAGGAAAATTAAAGATCTGAAAGAGCATCTGAATATTCATCAGTCGAGTTTCTCAGCAGATATCAACTGCAGAGACTGAAAAACAAGAGCCCAGCACTTGTGGACAACTAAAGATCTCCACCTAGTGAACTGAAGTCACAGCACTGCTTGCCAGTTTACAGTGTTCCTGGGAAAGCCAGGCAGAATGTGAGGAAAATGGTCTGCAACTAAACGGCAAATTTAACATCAGTGCTGTCAGAATACCTGTTCTGACAACACTCTCAGCACTGTATCAACACCATGAAGAGCAGCCACTGCTGCACCTTACAGGGGAAAGATGCTCAGCCCAGCAGCATCCCCATTGCGGGTGCCTGCAGGGAGCTCAACCACTGTGATGGTAAGAGCCATGACCTGTGCAAAAAGGTGTAATACACAGGTCTCTGGTGACCCTCCATGTGGCAAGTCTCCATTAGGAGAGGAGTAAAACTACCTGCTCAAAGTCCTAACCCTTACCCCGGGTGATTGTGTCTCTGTATTAACCACAATCTAACAAATTACACAATACCATAATGATGGCTTTTGGCTTTTGGAACCTTTTCACAAGATTACATTTTTTCTGCTGATGGGATTACCCATTCTGTTGCAAGCACATGATGATTGTAATTTCCTGGACTACTGTGGAACATATAAAGGTTGTGGGTAGTCTTATTAAAGCTTTCATATTAGTGGAAAATTGTATGTTATGAGCTGGGAGGAAATTAATGGCCATTCTTTTGCAGCTTGCATATAATTAAATCCCCAGAGGGCCTTTCCGATTCATCTGAAATAGGTGATGTGCACTTTGTTAAAAACATCACCCCTTCCTTCCAACCACTATGAAGATCAGGGTTATTTCTTTCAGGAAGGTGTGATCAGACTCCCTTGCTCTCTGCCCAGTTCTCTCTGCACCCAGCCATTAGCAAGGTGTGCCTGCGCTATCAGCAGAGAAAGCCTTCCAGGTGAAGACAGTTTTGTAGGTGATTACATTGCGGTGACATTGTGGTGGGTTGCTGGAAACCAAAAAGTTGTATTCAGAAATGGCCATAGCAGGTGGATATTTCAAAGCTGGAGACTACACACCTCCAGAGAGGTACCTGAAGGTTACAGACCTCCCATGCTATAAACATATCCTTATGTTTAGACTTGGGCTGATGTAGGTCCAGTCAGGTATTTTCCAACCTGGGCCAGGCTGAAAAGTCTTATTTCATTAATGCCTCATCTTGTCTAAAAGATAACGTTGCTGACACCCCTCTTTTGCAGGCTTCCCTGCATGCCTAAAGCTTTTTCTTCTCCCAAGAGGAGAACTGGTGCTTTATTTTCCCTCCTCAGATGTAACTTGCAGAACAGCGATTCCCTGTCTCTTCAAAACAAGTTGTCCCTTTCTCCTTCCCACCTGCTGCTCAAGTTCAAGAGAGAAACGTAACAATAACACAGTGGTTTTCTCACTGTTTCCATCCCTCTGTGTTTAAATCATGATGTCTCACTGTGCAGGTGGCCTGGATTGATCTAGGGGAGCAGATCTCCATCTTAGAAATAATTGAACTATAGACACTGGGACCACATCTACCCTGAAATCATGGAACTCCATTGATTTAACCTCAATCCGGTAGGTATAAGGGACAAGGTTGGTAGTGCGTAATGTCTAAATTTTAACTTTCACACCCCTCCAAGCCACAGAATATGCATCTGGGCAGCTAAAACATACTGAAATACATGTTTCCGTGTCTTTACAGTGACTGTTACCAGTAGATATATCAAGCTGCATGTACTGCTACAGTTTTCCTGAATGCAAAGAAAAGGATCTGAAGAACTTGAACATATTTTCTTGGGAGATTAATAGCTCAAAAGTATGTCTGAAAGTATGTCTGAAGCCTAGGTACAAGTTTTCATCAAAATTTAATACCTTGTCCAGTCAGTTAAATGGAATTGATCACACTTAAAATGCATCCAACCTGTTACTTCTTCCAAGATGACAGTAAAATGTTGCATATTTTACATTTGAGAAAACGCATTTCTTTCATTTCATAAAAATAAGTATTAATTGTAATTTTACATGGCGTATTTTTGCAGAACTTGGATTACAAACTCTCTGCTCTACCATCAGCCCTGAAATTCGGTTGTTAAGTTTGCTTACAGAATAGAACAGAGTGTGATTGCCTTTCAGAGGCCCCAGACTATCAGGAAGGCAGGGAGATCTCATGGCTCATGTTTTCAGAGCACACATTTGTAAACTTAGGGCAGTGCCTTGCTTCATACTATATTCTGCCTTTTCTGTGCCTTGCTGTGCTCTCCCAGCAGTCCCTCTGTCTTGTCAAACACTCTGCCAGATTCCTTCAACCTGCTTCAGACTTTGCTTTGTGATGCCAGTGAGGTAACACAAATAGAAGAACTGAAGGTTGGCTCCCGCTTTGCCAATAACACGATCTATGTACTGTAACTTTCTTTACTGCAAGCAAAGCTTGGTTCAAGAAAAATCAATATTGTTGTGGTCTGCCTTGGACTCATCACTGCCAGGACAATGTGTCCTCCTGTTTACCATGTGTCAACATAAAATTCATTTGGGCTGAAGTATGATTCATGAACTACCCCCAAATCACAGTTGGGCTAGAACTCTTTTGGTTTTGCTTAACTGAAAAAGCTCTCTCTCCACCTGCATGGTCAGGGAGACAAGGACAGCTCACTGGGCTCATAACCCCTGTGTAGACACGAGGCTTTGCTGCAGGACTCACCTCCCATGACGACTTCGTCCCTGAACAGTCACAAAGCAGATTTGGGAAAACAGTTCTACTTTTCTAAATCATCCAGCAGAATTAGGAAGAGAAGCATGTGATGGTCCTTAATGAAGGAGACTTAACTTGGCCCTGCTATCCCTTCACATTTGCAGCCCCTTGTCCCATGGACAGACCTTCGGCTTGGTGGCTTCTGCTCTCAGGAGAGATGTGAGCAGGCCGGTTGTGACTGTGCTGTCTGGGCTACAGGCCTCCCTGGACGAGGTAACTTGTCCCCTTGAAGAGTGAAAACATTACTCAAACCACACTTATGAGGTGGGACTGGGAGATCAGGAGCAAGGAATCTCAGATGTGCTTCAAGCCTGACAGAAGACCTCAGTGCCACAGAAACAACCTAGTCACAGTTACAGTATAGGCCATGGCCCAGTTAAAAGTCTCATATAGAGGTGATGAGGTCAGGTTAAGTTTAATTATGCTCTGTCCTAGCCCTGTCATGTTTGTCAGAGACCCCACAGTGTGAAACAAGATCTCCCCAGCGTGGCTACCTGCCACTTTAGGGATTTATGCAGGTGATGACGCTGGGTCCTCTGGAAATGCTGCAGAATTGAGAATAAACCTAGTCTCATTCATGGACTAAGTTTGGGAAGCTGCAGCTGCCCCAAGAGTTTTAATTCTGCATTAAAGAAGTAGAAAATCACCATGCAATGAGGAGAGGGGATCTCACCTGGGTATTGTACTACAACCCTAGTGGTCTGGCATCTTGGTCAGGGGATGCTTTGATGGGGATCATTGATGAGCTAAATTGTTGGAGTCTAACTGGTAAACCTGCAAAATGTATTGAAAGTCAACTCCTTTTTAGCCTGGATTCAGGGAAAGACTCTATGAAGGCTGCCTGCATTTCACTGCACAACTAACTCAAAGTAAGGGCCCCCTACAGTTGATTTATGATGTGGCTTCTTTTGATTTAGGAGACAAATTGTCATTGCTTGAAGGTTGATAGCTCCTTATACAGATTCTCTTGACTAAACACTGACTTCATCACATGCCATGAACCAGGAGAGAGAGGAGGATAAAAAGAAAGTGGATTAGGAGGGATTTTTGTATGTGATTTCCACATTCCCTTTGGTGGGTTAGAGGCTTTCCAGTATCAGGGTCAGTTGTTGAACTACAGAAAACATACAACAGAAAAGGACAGCACATGATTCTCAGAACAGGCTTGACCTGGGAGAGGCCCAAGTGTGCCATGCGAACACCTAAACTTCTTTTTTGGGATGTTTATTTTTTTCTGGTTTTTTGTTTGTTTGTTTATTTAGGATACATCTTTTCCAGACTGGATGTAAGTACAGGCTGGAGAAAATGTGACAGAGATAACCAGGTGCGGAAATCTTGTCAGTGACTCAGTGGCTATATGTGGTAAGAGGGTAGTTTCGTGGGAGGGATGGTGGGTTGCAGCATCTGCAATAATGCACTGCTGCTGGAGGAAGATGATCACCTTCTGGAGAGGTAGGAAAGCCAGCAACACCAACTGCTGTATGGTATGTGAGATACTCCTGCCTCCCTCTACGTGACTATTCTGGTGTCAGAGTATTCATACACCACATTTTTCCACCCCCACTTTTTGTAAACAAAACAGAGCCTGATCCCAGGTCTGAAAGAAACACCAGCATCTTAGAACAGGCAATTAAAATCACCAGAGGTGACAGCACTGAAAATGCTTGTTTGTTTTAAATGCCTTCAGCTCAGAGGGAGGGGAGTATTCCAGTAGAGATTGAAAACTGCCTCAGGTGGGCCGCTGCTTAAAAGGATGTCTACATGTACAAGCTTTATGTTTCCCACTCTTGCCCCCCTCCAGACATAGACACTTTTTTATTCTAAGTCAGTAACTCATAAAGGCTTAAAGAAAAGATGCTGCAACATCAGACTAACTGGGGAGTGATTGAGTCCTGGGAAATTTAATTTTGAGGACCAACAAGAAAGGTGGGGGATTCACAAGCAAAGGTGAATTGGATCATAGAACCACAAAATCTCAGACCAGAAGGGGTTGGAAGGGACCTCTGGAGATCATCTTGTCCAACCCCCTGCTAAAGTAGGATCACACAGAGCAGGGGGCACAGGATTACATTGTCCAAGCAAGTTTGGAATCTCTCTAGAGAAGAAGACACCACAACCTCTCTGGGCAGCCTGGGGTAGGCTCTGGCACCCTCAAATTCATATGGGACCTCCCAGCTTCCAGTTTGTGTCTGTTGTCCCTTGTCCTACTGCTGGGCGTCACTGTATAGAGTCTGACCACATCCTCTTGACCCTTCCCTTTAGCTATTGATGAGCATTGATCAGATCCCCTCTCAGATCCCCTTCTCCATCTGAACAGCCCCAGGGCTCTCAGCCATTCCTTAGCACAGAGAGTCCCCTCAGAATCTTTGTAGCCTTCACTGGACTTTCTCCAGTAGTTCTTTGTCTCTCTTGAACTGGGGAGACCAGAACTGGACACAGTACTCCAGATGTGGCCTCTCCAGGGCAGAGTAGAGGTGGAGGAGAAACTCACTCTATTTGCTGATCACATTCTTATTCATATACCCAGGGAATTGAGCCAGGACTACTAGAACTGACTCCAGGTCTACATGACCCAGAATGTGGTTTGGGCCTATGTGCCCCCCCCTCCTGAAATTCTTCCATGATATCTTAATATGAAGATAAAGTTTGGGAGTTCTCCTTCCAAATAAATTCCAGCCTTCTCCTTTGGCCAGTACTGGTGCCTGCTGATTTCTTGTCTCTTGCAGGTGTATTGATTCTTCCAGCAGTGAAAACACTGGCATACAAATTGCAAACTGGAGCCAAAGGAAATCGGCTGTATTCAGAGCACATGGGATAAAAGAGATTTATAGTAAGGGAGGGGTGTGTTTATTCATCCGTTGACCTCAGGCCCTGCATTACTACGCTCCCCACAGTGCAACGGTTGGTGTTGACCTTGAGATGATGGCTGAGCAGGGGCTGTGCAGGCAGTGAGCTTACCAGAGGCAGAACCATTCCAACAGAAATGCTCAGAAAGTGACCCTGTCAAACCCAGCACAGCAAAATTAGCAGTCTCATTCTGTCCAGGCTAATTCCTTTCTTGTGATTATCATTATTATTCTGTTTTCATATTGCAATAAATAATGTAATTACTAAAAGCCAAATGCTGATTAACAGAAACTCCCTGCTCTGCTGGCAGAGAGAGAGTGTGGCTGGAGACAGGAGCGTGAGCCTCCAACTCTTGCCTAGGGCTGCTGCGTTTGTCCTGCATGCTATTGAAACAATGGATGACCTCAGGTGGTCACTTCAAAGGGAGGGACTGATGTGGTGACCCACAGAATCCCTTCCAGACCACACCTGAGACAGAGTATGATTCACAGGGACCTCTGTAAAGGGCAGAATCCAGACACTACAGGAAAGATGTGGATGCAGACCTCAGTGCTGTCTTTGGGCAACTCACAAGCACATGGGAATTGGGCTACTCGCTCCATTTCTCCAGGTCTGGTCTTCCTATCAGTGTGATGGTACCTCTAGTCCTCTCTCTTATCTTTCAGGGAAAGGATGCAGACACAGTGCAGTACTAACTGGGGGAGGAGAGAGGGGGACACAGGGAACAGCATGAGGTTCATGGCTGGAAGCTTCACCTGCCCATCTTTGGTAGAAAATCTGGGAACACAATAAACTCTCACCACCTTTGACAAACAGAAATAATAGAGAGATACAGAGATTATTTCAGCTCTGTTTAATGAGCAATCATTAACCCACCCATCACAAGGCCATAGGATTACAGTAGTTGGAAATTTTCCAGTTATTGTGCTATTTGATATTTCTGACTAATTTTCAAGAATATAGTCAATGTCTTAATTATGAATGATATTGATATTAGCACCGTTATCACATGGATTCCTGTTACTGCTGTGATTTTCCACAGGCATGTGAGCCTCTCCCTGCCAGGCCCCATAGTGGTCCTTTCCCCTCAGAGACAGCTCCTGCTTGCCCTTGATGAGCTAAAGTAGTGCAAGTCTACATGGAGGAGGAGGGCAAAGCCAGGATCAGGGTATCAGAGTCCAGTGGTACTTGAGTGTGCAGAAGGTCCTTTGTGAGCCCACATCAGACCAAAGAATAAGTAAATTGAGGTCCCTGCCAGCTCCCAGCCTTCTGACCTCCAATTTCTCCATAAGAAGAGGTACAGTGATAGAAACCATTCACAGATCAGCTTTTGTCAGGGGCCAGCTCAGTGCTGTAATAGAGGAATGGTGGTGGGTGGTTAGGGTGTTAGGACCTCCAGGGAGGGACAACTGAAGTTGGTCAACAATGATGCTCACCTGTCCCTACAGTGCTGAAGGGACAAGGCACAGGTGTCGCTTTTGGATCCTTGAGGCCAGACTTAATTATTTTTTACTTTACTCCTGGGTAATACAAAGACACATATAAATGGGAGGCCACCTTCCAAAGGTCTTTGATGGCTTTTGGTATGAAGGATACCAGTAACGATATGTGTGGGAGTGGTAGGTTGTGTGGCTCCACCTGGCCAAGGATGAACTGAAGGTAGTCTTGATCAGTAGAGGCAGATCCTCAGAATATGATCCCTGGAGCTATGAGACAGGGGGAAGCTGAAGAGCAGAGCCTCGCTCCTGAACACCCAGCCTCATTATCAGGTGAAACCAAATTTAACACATTAATTAATCAAGGGATCACAGGAGAATAATACTTAAGACTGTACTGGGTCTGGCTGAGATTAGTTTATCTTCCATTTTGTCATGACTTGCTAGAAAGGTGTTGGTAACACCTCACTACTGCTGAACAGTGCTCACACAGCCCCCAGGCTGTCTCTCTGACATTCCACCCTCACCAGTTAGGCTGGGGATGGGCAAGATCTTGGGAGTCTGAGTCCAACAACCCTTCCTTGATTGGCCTCTGACTCTCATCCATTAGTTCAGGCCTTGCTTTTCACTTCCCATAAGCCAACTCCTCCACTCTGGTTCCTTTCCGCAACTGACCTAATCTGTCTGGGCTGTATCAAATTGTCCTGAGAGTAGGGCCACAGAGAAGGAAAAACAGGGACATACATGGAGGTGTTTCTAAAGATAGAAAGTGTCTGAAGGCCAGAACCCGTCTTTTGTTCAGCTCAGCTGCAAATACACCCTGAACTTGGGGGCCCACTGTCTCCATGGCCTGATATCCATAGGCAATGTGCTATGAGAGACGTTCTTTCTTGGAGGTACCTATTACAAACACAACTCCTCTGCAGAATCTTTCCTTCTTCAGCACTCTCCAACTTCCGAATAATACCACACAGGGTCAAGTTCCCAATACCAGAGTATTGGGAGTGCTCCTGCTACTGATCAAAGCTGCCTATCACGGCAAAGTCCTTTAAAGATCAGCATGAAAAGGCTGCTGGGTCTGAAGCAGGCTAGGAGAGATATTTCAGGCTGGTTTTTGTGCCCAGATGGAAGAAAAGATGCCATAGTCGGGGTCTGTCTGGACAGGGACAGTTGCATATGCTGAATTTTCTCATTCCTTCTGTCTTCCTAAATCCTCTTCCTCTTGAAGCCCAAGGGAAGTGGTCATGACCTGACCACACTGGGAGCTGCCTCCCTGGCTTGCAGGAACTTGTCTCAGACATCCTTTCAGCACATTCCAGTCACATAGATCTCACCACTGAATTTAAAAATGCCGCAGCTGCCACAACAATTAAAAATATGAACAAGGAAAACAGCGTGCGAGCAAGCAGGAAAGCAGGGCAGTATATTTAGGTAGACCAGATACAGTGGAGCCATTTGCATCTGAAATGGGCTGAGTGTTATGCTCCATCATGGGATGCCTGGTGCAGACTGCAGATCTCAACCCTACCATGTACCTACTATGACTGAGTGAAGATGGGCTCAGCACCACCCCTCCACCAGACACAGTCTGCTCAGGAAAGATGTTGGTTGTGGGCAAACACAAGGAGAAATTAGAGGCTTTACAGCCTGTGGGAGGTTAGGTGTCTGGTAGTGATGAGCAGATAACAGGTCTCATCCTGCTCCATGCATGATGAACAAGGAGGAAGAGGTGGTCTGAACCCAGCTAGACATTTCTAAGGCAGCAGGTAAGGTTGCTTTACCCTGCCCTTTACTGGAAAGCTGGAATTACTCATCAGAAAGGACCCCAAAGAAAACCCCCCCAAGGTCTAATAGATTCTCACAACTGATGAATTAATTTCAAAAGGTCATTGTGAACTGCTTTAAGAAAATGCAAGTACATGGAAAAGGGGTTACTGCTCCCTGAACATTCTTGCCTGTTCTCTTCTTATGTGATAGATATTAAATCCCTACATAAGCTAAATGAGTTGATTATGGCTAAAGTTATCACTGGGAGTACCAGAGGAATCAAAGATGATAAGCCACTTACAAAGCCTTTGCACAGAGGACAGAGAGAATTAATTTGTCCCACTGACCTGCTTTTGGTTTCCACATGGTTCTCATTGGTGTGTGCTAGAAACAGATGAAATAGACAGGGAGAAGTGGAAATCAAAGGTAATAAACCAGTGTAAATACATTGAAAATATGAGACTTGGAAGTGATGTTCTAGAAAAGCCAGAAAGGGTAAAGACAGGGCCAGTGCCAAAAAAAAGGGAAGCTAGAGAATTACCAAGCAGCCACCAGTGTTCCCTCCAAACTGGAATTATCCTGTGACTCTAAGCAGCAGTTTCCAGTAGAGGATGTTCATTGCACTCCCACTTGGGAATCAGCTTCCCAGCCAAGACATTCCAGCAGAATCAGCTCTTGCTTTGGGCCAGGCTGCCCTACTCCTGGACATCAATAGGTGTCTCCACAGATCAATATGGCTGGAGACCTTGTTCTTGCTCAGTCGTGCCTGCTGCTTGCCTTGCCTTCAGTGCTGCCCTCCCTGACACAGGTAATTTCCCAGAGGAGATGGATTGATTATCTGCAACCACTGTGCTTTTAATACACACTGTTTATCACCCATCATGTCACTCCAATGGCAGAAGTGTGTGCCCACACAATATATATGCAAAAATGGCCATTGCATTTAGTTAATCCTCTGGTGGCCATCAATAAATATCTGGCTTGGAAGTCACTCAGGAAGAATGTTAATAAATAAAAATATTTACATAAATAGGTTTTTATTGTTGATCAGATTCTCACCAGCCCTTCTCAGTTAAAAGTGTGTCAATGTGCAGCAGCTCCCTTGTTTTAACTTCAGTCTGCCAAAGCAGTAGGAATTGTGCTGGTTACATCAGTCTCACTGTCTGGGGAAGGGAATATCAGAGGAAAATCAGTTATTATTGTCCTGATGTAACTGTGTCCTACAACTCTCTGTCCTGTGAACTGTCACATGGCTACATCTGCTTTCAGAAACGTTCAAAGCAGGACCTGGGCTGGGTCTTCTGTGCCTGGCAGTAAGCAGGCTATTATCAACACTGGGCAATGCATGGTGGGTCTGGATTCTCCAGTAAAGCACCTCAAGCCTTGCACGGGGACCACAGGACACTGGCATGGCAGCCCCACATGTGTATGACTCTTAAGGTCCCATGTTTGCTGAAGCCAAATCAGGCATTAGGTTAAGAAGAGTGCACCACTCATGGGGATGATTTTTATTTTTATTTTTTGTACAAGAGCTTGGTATGAAGTAGATCTTTGAGTACAGACCAAAGTCTGCTCTAAATGCAAAATGGTCCTATCCAGGATACAGATGAAGTGTGGGTCTACATCAGCTCAGTGCTCTGGAACTCATATGGCACAAGGTTTTTGGCCCAGCATTGATGGCAGGAGGAAATCATTGCATCAAATTTAACCAAAACCACCTCCGTTTTAGCCAGTATAACACACTGATATTTTTTTTTTCATTAATCAAGCAGAAACAATTTCAAAATAATTTGTTCAAAATCACAATACAGTTTCCTTTTTAAAATCTTAAGTTTCATGACATTACATGTCTAATGGCACTTCTTGACCCCTTGTTTACAGCCATTATACTTAAAAAGTGCCCCATCATGAAGCAGATGAAGATGATTGCCCAACTTGACCCAGACATTTTATCCATCTCAGCCTGGCTGAGATGAAACCATTTTCTCCTCATGAGTCATCAGACACTGCTGCTTTCTCTGTCTCTTTTCAGTTGTCATTCTTAGACCAGTCCCATTTCTGTGGCACAAATACCTCAGTACAGTTGAATTTCTTAAGTATTGCTCAATATTTCATACTGAGACTTCTCAACATCTTAGACTATTCCCAGCTGACCTCTTTAATCATGAGCAATTCATTGAGAAAGCCTAAAATAGAACTTCTTTGCTCCTTAATAGAAGGAGGGGACCAAAGTTTTGTATAAGGGAAAGATGAATAATGAGGCTCTGATAAGGATATTTGGACAAGTGAGCACTGAATGTCTGTGAAATGCTTGTGCTCTGGAAACCTTTCTGTGAGCTATCAGCAGGTTTCTTCCTACCTGAGCAACATACATAATGCAAAGTGCAAACAAACACATAACATGTTTTTATTTGCAAATATAAGCATGAATCACTTTCCCGTAAACACTCAACTGGCTCAAGAAGCCATCAGATGTTCTGCCTGCATATCCATTGGTGAAGGATTTGTTAGTGGCCAAAGTGTGTTGTCCTTAACAGACTGTGAGAAGCGGACCTCCATAGCTTTCTTCTGACCCAATCCCCAGACAGGTGTGAAGCCCTGACAAGTGCAGTGTGACCCCTCGGCCCACCCAGACAGGGAAAATGGCATCCTGTCTGTTCCCAAACCAGAATTTGCCCCTTACAATCTCTGTTTAGGTCTATGGGATCCAGAGCTACCCAGCTGGCCACACACCTGCTTTTTTTCAAATGAACATGTGAATAAACTTGCATAACCCAAAATGTCTGAGCCCTTTTAACATTCACAACTCACATGCACACTGCCTTTCCCTGGCCTAAGAACACATATCCCCAGGAGAGAGTGAGAAGACTAAGGGCTGACTCCATCAGTGTTGTCTCATGGGGTGCATACCCAGGGCCAGGGATTTTTCTGACACCAAGGAAAAGATCCTGACGCCTGGGCAGGCTGCAGTTCCTTTCAACTCTGGTCCTTTTCTATTTTGCACAAAGCAGCTGTAGGAGGACACATGAAGGTCACCAGCACAGGGCAGGGAGTTTGAGATAAGTTTGCAGTTGGAAGGAGAATGAAATATCTCTAGGGATTACAATAAATTGACATCTTCTTCACAAAGGTTCCTATGAAACACTTGAAAAAGTGACCTCATTAATTAATAAGATGTGTTAACACTCTATCCACATACTCTACTTAATTGCAATTCTATCACTCACAGTGAATTCTTAAAGCCATATTCATTATTCAAAGCTCTGTTTGATCAATAAAGAAATAAACCATGTATGCTTAAAAGAGTGATTAAAAGGATAAATACATGAGACACTTTGAAAAAAGAATGCAAAAGAAGCCATGTCTTTCTGCAGCCCACTTACCTCAGAGCAAGCAATGGGTAAGTATCTTTTAATGTCCTCATCTAACTGAGGTGGGTAACTGTTTCATAAATTTATTTTAATCCCTAACCCAGGTACAAAGTATTTTCAAAGAGAAATCATCCCAAACACTAATGCTTTCTGTTCTCTTTATCTGCTTCCTCTGTGTCCCACACAAATCATAGGCATGGATGAGCAGTGTAAGAGAGACTGTGACCAGAGACTGAGACCATGTGAGCCTTCTGCCTTGGGGGATGGGACAGGTAGGGTACCAAGGGATTGTGAAGGACAAGTCTACTTGGGAAGCTGAAGAAACATCAGAGCACTGTGGCTAAAGTTTCCTTATTGTAAAAAAGGCATCTATGTTCTATTTCACAGGCGTGGGGTAGGACATGGAGTAGCCCTATTCAGCCCTGGTTGAAGCTACATTTGCTGGAGTCGAAGGACCAAGCAAGCCTGTTCCTCATCTCTGACCATGTCTGTCTTGGTCTTGACATGGGTGATCCTCCTACAGCTTTTCTGCTTCTTGACTACAGCCTCCCTGCATTGAGCATCCACTGTTGTCTGCCAGGCAACCCTGCATCCTGTTGCCACTCCTGTTCTTGTAGGATCCACATTGCAGAGCAGTGAAGAGGAGTCAAGGAAACCTTGTGTCCTCCTGAGTGTGTGAGCACTCTCTCTCAGCTCCCACCAGTCATACTGACGTATTTGTGCTATTGTTCTGTAGATGTGGATCAAGGCAAACATCTTCACTCTTCCACAGCCCAATGTCAGATATCTAGCTCTGTGTTTGGTAACTGGTCTTGCTGGAATTTTTTATCATACTGAAGTGTCTCTGTGGGAGGTGGGATTTGACATTCCGCTGGCCCAGTGTGACAGAGCTTTCCCAGCAATAAACCAAGGATCCCAACCCTGCCCCTGGATGCAGAAATGGGGACACTGTATGTCCAGGGCTGGCATCTGTCACTGTTTGAAGCTCTTTAGCAATAAATCCCCAGTGCCCATTTTGGCCATGGATCCTTTGTTTCTCTAAAGTAGTAAGAAGTTTTTCTACTTTAGAGAAACAAAGGATCCATATTTATACAACACATCATGAGTTTGGAGCTAATAGAACCCCAGGATAACTAGAAAGGATCCAAGGTAAGGGCTTGAAGATTCAGGGAGAGGAGGAAAAAGCAGTTCTGGGCTTGAGGAGGCGGGTTTGGTTTTCGTTTTTTTTTGGTTTTTTTTTTTTAATTGAAAACATTGTGATTTAACAATTGTAGGCATAGTTGAACATAAATAAATAAATAATGTAGAGAACTGTGACACGCTAAGCTTTGTGATTGTGTTGTGATTGTATTGTATTGTGATTCAAGCTGCAAAAGAAATGTAAGATTTCAAAGGTGCAGACCTAATTACAGGGTTGCTATCCATCCCTCTGTAGTAATTCAGACATAAAGAACAGCTCTCCCATGGGCTGTTAAGGGACCATAGTGCACACCTCACATGCAGAACCTGGAAAACTCATCATTCTGACACAGGTCAGTGTCAGCTCAGTCTCACACACACTATCTGCTCATTCATGGCCCTGATCTGCACCCAGTTCTCCCATGAGCAGAGGGTTTGGGCTCATATCCTCTTCCTGACACATTGTCTCCCTCTCTCACTTGCAGGAGAGTGTATACTTTCACCTTACCTCTCCTTGCAGCCCCTCTATTGTGTTTGATGCCATGAGGACAGGTGAAACCTGACACTGGTGGTAGGCATCCCATGATCCTCCAAGACCTTTCTGCAGAGAAGTCAGGCTGTTCCTACCAGGCTTTTCTCCTGCCTCCTTGTCCTGACAGGTTTTCTGGCTGGATTCCCCCATGCCATCTACTGCCTGGTCTCACACAGGTGTCTCCAACCTTCTACATGGCTTCCACCTGGTCAGCTGGAGAAGACTGTCCTGAAGGCATAGGAAAGATCCTGTGAGCAATGCTGGAGGATGCTTTGGGTCCCCTTTCTGCTCTGCAAACAAAGGAGCCCCAAACACATCCAAGTTTTGCTGCCAGTTCCTTTATCCTGGGATTAGGGGACTGAAAAGCCCTCACCTTCCTGCTCCTGCCCCATCTCTGCAGCCAGACACTGTCATCTCCATTTGCTGATGAGCTTCACCTGGTGCCAGCGCGGAGCAGACAGAGCCAGGCCATCATAGCCTATGCTGGGCTGAGAGCTGGGGCAGAAACCCAGTGGCCAGCATGTTTTGAGAGGTGCTGAGACTTTCCCTGCATCCATGGGCAAAGTAGTACTTTGTACAAATGTTCCCTCCCAATTCTGATCAACGACCTGCAGCTGATTCAGAAGTGAAAACTTGAGCATCTACACGCATCTCCACCACACTGTAGTGGAGGACAGTGACTCCAGAAACCCCTCCCTAAAGGTGCTTCATGGCCACCATTTGCATAGAGATCCATTCAACCCCAATGCTGCCCACTCTCAATTTTCAGGAAAGCCAGTCTTTCTCAGTGCAAAGACTGGGGATCTATGCTGAAGCCATGGTGGGACACTGGGATTAGGGAAAGAAGCAGAGAAATGAACTCAGGCTCAGTTTGCTGTTTTCCAGGAGATTAAGCAGATCCCCTTGGACATCACTTTCCACTGACTCCGGGGACAGAGCAGGCCAGCATGCTTCCCAGTCACTTTCACTTGTATCTTCCCTCATTTTACAGGAACATAAAACCACAGGATGGGAGGAACAATAGGAAAACAAACAAACAAACAAAAAAACAAACGAAACAATTGTTCACGTTTTCTCTTCAAATCCTTATTGGCCAAAAACATTTAGGAAGCCCTGCATACTGCTAACACCTGCAAAAGCAATGCCTGCATTGCAGGTTTTGAGAGTAAAACTACAGGGGAAAGGGGAAGAGGGTCTGGAAAAGGCTTTTTGGGGTTCAGGTTGCCCGGCCAGTGCCTTGGTATGGACCCAGCACTCCTGAGATGCTGATTTGGTTTTCACCTGCCTCTGCACAGCCAGACATGGCAGAACAATCCTGGCAGGGCAATAGCACCATCTAATGCTACAAGAACCAGAAATGCTGCACGAATACACTCCCTGCTCATGCCCAGCAGCACTGTTTTACTGAGCCAAGTTCCATTCAGCATGTGCCTCCTTCCTGGTCCCAGCCACACCCTGTAACAGCTTCACATCCATAGGAAAGGGCTGTGGCAGGGCAGATGCTTTTGCAGCAGCATAAGATGCTCCTGTTGAGGAGAGAGCTCTGGGGAGAGTGATGGGGCTGCCTCGTCTCCCACCCAAATAGGATGCAGACCCAATAACCAGGAGCAGAGCAGCTTTCCTTTCCTCCCAGGCACCTCCTAATCAGGTCCCTGATCTCCTCCATGTAGTGACAGGAGGAAAAAAAAAATGTGGTTGTATTTATTTAACCCGCATTAAGGGACCTTTTTATTTCTTACGTTATTTGGAGCGGAGACAGGATCTGAACAGACACATGCCCTGCCCTGTCCACAGGTTCCTCTTCCTTTTCTCTTTGCTGGTTTTACAAACCCCAGGGTGGTCTTGTTGGGGCTCAGGGAGCTGATGAGTATTGCTCAAAGCAGGTAAGTACTGCTTTGGGTCAAGGGTGCCTATGGACAGGCCCCTCATGCCCACACACACCCCTGAGCCTGAGGCAGAAGGTTTTGTCTCCTGACACCCATGGCTCAATCTGGCCCTGCAGCACAGACTCACAGAACAGCAGATAAATGGATGCTCTTTATTCATAATTTTCTTTCACTGTCTCATTTGAATCACAGAATCCCAGCACATGGGGGTAGGAAGGGACCTCTGGAGATCATCTCGTCCAACCCCCCTGCTCCAGCAGGGTCACCCAGAGCAGGGGGCCCAGGATCCCAT
>JANHFX010015342.1:3150-17538 GCA_027560015.1 Chloroceryle amazona | reverse complement strand
GTTAATTAGAAGTACTGAACTGAAAAGTAAAATCACTGAACAGAATTAGTCCTGTTTTCACCCAAACCAGGACAGTAAGATTCCCTAACAATGTTTGTTTGATGTGAATTTACTTTTCAGAAGGAAGTATGTTTAACAACGTAATAAACATACCATGTTTTGAACAGGAAATCTCTTGTTGTCCTTGTACGTTTGTGTTTAGTTGTATTTAATCATGAACAGTGAAGAGCCTAGAAAACTGGCATCACCGAGAGCAACTCATGTCTGGTATTAGTTGATGAGTTTTTTGGATGAGTGTTCTCAGAGCAATGGCTAGGAAGATTCCTATACCAGCGGGACTCTTGTAGGATTTTCTCCCAAGCTGAAGTGTTACAAGGTCTGGAAAAAAATGAGGGAAGAGGTACTATTGACATTACTCTGTCTTCAGTGAGTTACCAGTCCTGCCCATGTGTAAGAAAGTGAAAAAAATCCCAAAGAGGGGCTCAAATAAAAAGGCAAGCCAATGCTCTGGGAAAAGAGTAGCTACTAGAAAGGAAAGGGAGGTTTGGAGCTAGGGTTGTTTTGAAGGGCAAAGGAGCACCAATTTTGAAACAGAATCCCAGTAGGGTGTGTTGGAAAAACACAACAACATAAAGATGCATTGTGTATTGTGTCATACTGCTGAGTAATCTTTGAGAAAGGCTGGGTTGAGCAGCCATTGAGGTGTGACACAGTCAAGTGTGGTCCTTTACTGTTAATGACTGGTAAAATAGTGCTGTGTTCCTATTTGGGAATTATGCAGTGCAGAGTAGTAGATGCCAAATGTGCTTTTTTAAGGAGGCAACTTTGCCTCAAGCATTGTTTCCAGTTAGAAATGTTAAAGATGAAATACAAACACATTAACAACAGAAGACATCCAAAGAGAATCTTCATCCCTTACTGGATGCGAAGGGGAATATTGGCACCAAGGATAAGGAAAAGGCTGAGATACTTAATGCCATCTTTAATAGTAAGACCAGTTATCCTCAGGGTGTTCAGTCCCCTGAACTGGGAGACAGGAATGGAGAGCAGAATAATCCCCTCATAATCCATAAGGAAGTGGTTAATTACCTACTATGCCACCTGAACACCCACAAGTCTATGGAGATGGGTAAGATCCACCTGAGAGTACTGAGGGAGCTGGGAGTGGAGGTCAATAAGCCTCTCTCCATCACTTAACAGCAGTCCTGGTTAACAGGGGAGGTCCCAGATGACTGGAGGCTTGCCAATATGATGCCCATATGCAAGAAGGGCTGGAAAGAGGATCAACAGAACTATAGGCCTGTCAGCCTGACCTTGGTACCAGGGAAGGTTATTAAGAAGTTCACCTTGGATGCACTCATGCGGCTAGTGCAGGACAGACAGGGAATCGGGCTCAGCCAACATGGTTCAGGAAAGGCAGGTCCTGTTTGACCAACCTGATCTCCTTCTATGACCAGGTGACCTACCTAGTGGATGTGGGAAAAGCTGTGGACATTGTCTACCTGGAATTTAGTAAAGCATTTGACACAGCGCCCCACCATTTTCTACCGGAGAAGCTGGCAGCCTATGTGTGGTTTTTGCTGGGTTAAAATCTGTCTGGCTGACTGAGCCCAAAGAATTGTAGTAAATAGAGTTAAATCCAGTCAGCAATCTGTCACAAGTGGTATGCCCCAGGGATCAGTGCTTGGGCTGGTCTTCTTCGATATCTTTATTAATGATGTGGATGAGAGGATTAAATACACCCTCAGTAAGTTTGCAGATGACACCAAATTGAGCAGAAATGTTGATCTGCTTGAGGGTAGGAAGGTTTTTCAGAGAGATCTGGGTAAGTTTGATCAATGGGCTAAGGCCAATTGTATGAGGCTTAACAAGTCCAAGAGCCTGGTCACACAACCCCAGGCAACTCTGCAGGCTTGGCGAGGAGTGTCTGGAAAGCAGCCTGGCAGAAAAGGACCTGGGGGTGCTGGTCAAGACCTGGTTGAACACAAACAAACAGTGTGCCCAGGTGGCCAAGAAGGCCAACAGCATTCTGGCCTGTATCAAAAAAAATGGCATAGCCAGAAGGAGGAAGTGATTGTCCCCCCATACTCAGCACTGGTGAGAGTGCACACTGAGTGTCCACTTTGGGGCACCACAGTATAAGAAAAACGTTGAGGTAATGGAGCTGGTACAGGGGAAGGCAATGAAGCTGGTGGGGAGATTGGAGAACAAGTCTTACAAGGAGAGGCTGAGGGAGCTGAGATTGTTTAGCCTGAAGAAGAGGAGACTGAGAGACCTTACTGCTCTCTACAGCTACCTGAAAGGAGGTTGTAGTGATGCTGGTGTTGGCTTCTTCTCCCTAGTAACTAACAACAGGACAAGAGGAAATGGCCACAAGTTGCACCAGAGGAAGTTCAGATGAGTTATTAGGAAGAATTTCCTTACTGAAAAAGTAGTTAAGCACTGGAATGGGCTTGCAAGGGAAGTGGTGGAGTCATCATCCCTGGAGGCGTTCAAAAAACATGTAGATGAGGTGCTTTAGGACATGGTCTAGTGGTCATGGATGTATTGGGTAGAAGGTTTGACTTGATGATCTTGGAGGTCTTTTCCAACCTTAACGAGTTTATAATTCTATGATTCTCTCTTCTGGCTTTGTATGCATTAAAACTGGCACAGAAGCGTACAGGTTAAATTCTTCCATATTTTGAGTGCAATAGCTTACCTGATCTGTGATATCTTAATTCTTCAGTTAATTAGACTGTCACTTAAAATTCCTGAGGGGTCCTTTGTTGGCATGCAGCTATCCCTTTCAAGAACAAACCAGAGAGACAAAAACAGAAGAAAAAACCCAGGTACTTTTTAACAATAAATAAATAAAAACCCCCTATCTTTCAGAAGTACCAAATGCCCAGCAATTCCCTGCATTGGCAGCAGGTAGGTTTCCATGGATCTGAAACAGACTCTTTAAATTTTTCCCCAAAAGCAGCTTGGTGTGTTGACTAAAGTGGGACCAGTAGTCATGTCCTGTGGACAGCCAGGAAGGTGAGAGATGGTGCCATATAGCAGTGGAGATAACATCATGCTTTCACAGGGTTTGCACAACACAGCTGGTGTCTCATAATTCCCACTCTGCTTTGAGATACACTGATTTTTCTACATCACTGATCTCACTATTGCTATGAAGAGTACAGCTTTAGGGCTGTTTTTCACCATGTGAAAATTTTGTCATCTATTCCTCTTGGAAGGCTGTTGCATGGAGAACTTCCAGACTTTTATCTACCTGAAACCAGCTGGGAACCATTTCAGCAGTTCTTGTTTGAGGTTTTTCTTGGCAAGTCTACCACTAATATACTCTCCTCTCTGTACCTTGAGAAGGTCATCGTGATCTGCTGTGCTCCATTTGGAACACAGAAGCTTGTCTTAAAGATGTCTCAAGTTGCTTTTGACATAAACACTGGTTCGAAGTTATTCTGTTCACAACAGCAGCCAGAATCCTGGCCTAGTTGTTTTGTTGAGTGGAGACATATTTTGTTGGTGCTGTTTTATATGGAATGTGCTTTCCCAGCGGACAGAACTTCAAAAAAATGAAGAATATCTCATTGCGTGGTTACCAGAAAGCATATGGTAACTATTTGGGCTTCTTCATCACATTGCAAGGCTAAATTGTTTACTCTTAACTTCATAGTCTTGATTTGCTCATGTTTACTTGAATTATGCAAGTAACGTACATTGATTTTATAGAAAGGAAGGGAAGGACTCTAGGCAATCACAAGTTTCTTTTCTGAATTATTCCATTCTACCAAAAAAGGTGCAAAAGAACTAGCAGGAGTTGTTTCAAATTTCAGCAGTATGTATTTCTAAGACATGCTACTTCTAGCAATCTTACAAATTGCTGTCAAGTATAGTCCTAAGCTTTGCATGGGCCGTGCTAGAGAGGGCAAGTGAAAAAACTACAAGGAAGAGGGGATATGTAACACTTTCTTTCATCTAGCAGCATTCCAAAGAACATGTGTGGTAGAGTTAAAGAAAACTGGAGACCAAATGCCAGGTCATCAATACCAAGTTTGTTTAGTTTTCAATGACTGCAATTTAGAAAGATAATGCTAAATGTTTTCCTTGAAGCTGTAGAGATAGGTTGGGCATTGGCTGTGTTACTAGCTTACTCCTCACAGTGGCAGACACTGTGATGTCTTAATCATTTCTACATTTTTTACATCATTTCCACAGTTTGGAAAGCCAGATTCTTTCCTTTCTATAGGCATTTTCATGTAAAGCTGTTTAAAATGTAAAAAAAATAAATAAATAAAATATCAAAATAAAATAAAATAAAAATTGCTTTAACCTATTTTTTTTTCTTCCACTAAATTTAAGACTATCAAATGGAAAAGAAGGAAGAGGAGGTATACTAAGGCAATTCGTGTTTTATTAGAACGTGTTTTTTTTAAAAAAAACAAACAAAAGAAACCAAACATAAATTGCAGGTGTTGAATTTTAGAAATCTAGCCACTTTTAGCCCACAGAACCCTAGTTTCAGATTTTTCACTTTGCAACTTTGTTATTCTTTAAATACAATTTTGACATGGCTGTGTTAAGTGTCTTGTAAAATAATTATAGAAAAGAAATAAACTCTTACTACTAGCATACTGGTAAACTTCCTGTAAATTGGAAAGTGGGGATACCCTAAGATAAATTTGACTCTTTTCTATTGGTTAATTGTTCCCAAATCTGATCTTGACCTGAGTTTAGGAGATATATGGCAATGCTAATCCAAAACAAGCTGGACATTGCTAGCTGAAGAAATGCTGAGCAGGAGACAGGCAGGAGTCCTAAGTGTAATCTGTTGAAAGTCCTTTTCTTTTTTTTAAGTCATTTATACCAAGCCCTAGTCCCTAGTTCAGTTTGATGAGGTAATGTATCTGATGAAGGTTTGATTTGTGAAAGTTTAAAAAAAAAAACTTTAGTAAAGTTTACAAAATCCTCAGCAAAGATATCTTCATCAGATACATTACCTCATCAGATACTTCATCAGATACATTACCTCATCAAAAGGTAACATGCAAAACATACTAAAATTCATCAGCAGTTAATTTCCGGCACAGAGAAAGATGTTTCTGAACAAGGGTGAACTTCATGGAAGCTTGAGGCATTCCTGCAGCACAAGGAGGAACTGCAGTGAGTGTTTCGAGAACTCTCAGAGATGAGGTGCAGCAGAGTAGGTTCACAGCCACACTATTAGCCCTATGCAAAGATGGGAGCAAGTCCCAGCAAGATTGTAGAGGTGCCCAGCTGTGAAAGGCAAGATGACCTATGAAATGGGAATGGTATAATTCACCCCTGGTCTTATTCCACATTCATCATAGAGTGTTTATTTCTCCTGCTGTCAGTGGAAACACAGAAGACTGTAGATCAGTGTAAATTACTCAAAGGGCTGTTGCAAGTAAGGGAAAACAAACAAAGAAATAAATAAATAAAGCAGTGTTCCTCGGATTCAGCATTATCTACCATTCTCCTGCATCAAGAGGAAAATGACAACTGCATCCACTGCTTCAAAAGTGTCAGATAAATTATTTGAAGTCCCTTGTATTCATATCTCTTGAGTTGGAGAACAGTTGGCTTGTGCATTCCTGTATAAGGTAACAATCAAAAACTTCATTGTCTTTTTGTTTGGTTTTGGAAAGACATACTGTAATAATCTGCCACCAGATGTGCCAAGGTGAGTTTGTCATCAGCAGACCAAACATTGAATTCTTCACTGCCACTACCTCTGTCAGCATCTGTATGTCTGATCTGAGGCAAACAGAGTGTCATCTAAGTGCCTTGGATAATCATGTTAGAGGAGAGGTTCTCCCTCTGGTTGCTGTGCTGGCTTTTGACAAAAAGAGCTGTAAATCACAGAATCACAGAATATTCATGGTTGGAAAGGACCTCTTAGATCACTGAGTCCAACCATACACATAACAAAAAAAAAAGAAAAACAACACCTCACACCCCCCCCCAATACCCTGATCAAACATGACTTCAAAACCACAAAAAAATCCCCTACATCACTGCCACTAGAGTGTGTCCTGAAGTGTGGGAGTAGAAGGAATGTATTCAACACGGATCAATGTGATCAAAGTTGCCATCCTTTATTCAAGCCCACACACTGCTTATGTATCTTTTCTGTATCAGTACACCAGCTACATTACACTGCTATTGTCTCTGTCTACGTGCCTTACACGCTCCTAATTATCACTAATGATTAGTTAAGCCTACACAGCCATGTCTTCCTTATAAGGCAGTTGTTGACATTCTCGCAGTTTCTTAGCTTGTTCTAGCAGGCTTCAGATTACTGTTACTGCAAACCAGTTCTGCCTTGACATGTCTCTACCTGCCCCTCAGGCCTGGTTAAGTTAGGGCAACCCTAGACATGTCAAGGCAATAATGAGTCTGGATGGGCCACATGTCCATTCTTCTCAAGATACATTGCTACACTGAAGCACCAGATCTATCCATTTCTTAAATACCTCCAGGGATGATGACTCAACCCTGGGCAGGCTGTTCCAGTGCCTCACCACTCTTTCTGTAAAGAATTTCTTCCTAATATCTAAGCTAAATCTCCCCTGACACAACTTCAGACCATTTCCTCTGGTTCTGTCAGTAGTTACTAAGGAGAAGAGGCCAACACCTACCTCTCTACAACTTTATTTCAGGCAGTTGTAGAGGGCAATGAGGTGGGGGACCTCCCTCAGCCTTCACTTCTCCCAACTAAATATACCCAGCTCCCTCATCCTCTCCTCATACGACTTCTTCTCTAAACCCCTCATGAGTTTGGTAGCTCTCCTCTGGACATGTTCCAGCATCTCAGTGTCTTTCCTATAATGAGGGGCTCAGAACGGAACACAGTATTTGAGATGAGTCCTCACAAGTGGTGAGTACAAGGGCATGATACCATCCCCAGTGCTGACCACACTGTTCCTGATACAAGCCAGGATCCTGCTGGCCTTCTTGGCCACCTGGGCACACTGCTGACATATTAAGCCATCTGTCCACCAGCACCCACAGGTCCTTTTCTGCCGGGCAGATTTCCAGCCACTCATCCCCAAGCTTCTAGCATTGCCTGGGGTTGTTGTGACTAAAATGCAATACTTGGCATTGTTGTACCTCATACAATTGGCCTTCGCCCATCAATCCAACCTGCTGAGGTGCCTCTGTAGAGCCTTCCTGCCCTTGAGCAGATCAACACTCCCACACAACTTGGTGTCATCTGCAAACTTACTGAGGGTGCTCTCAATCCCCACGTCCAAGTCATCAACAAAAATTCCAAACAAGAGTGGCCCCAAAACTGAGCCCTGAGGGACACCACTTGTGACCAACAGGCAGCTGGATTTCACCCCATTAATCTCAACTCTGGGAATGGCCAGCCAGCCAGTTTTTAACCTAGAGAAGAATCCATTTGTCTATACCATATTTCACCAGTTTCTCCAGGAGAATGCTGTGAGAGGCTGTGTCAAAGGCCTTACTAAAGTCGAAGTAGACAACATCCACAGCCTTCCCCCCATCCAAAAGTCAAGTCACATGGTCATAGAAAGAGATCAGGTTGGTTAAGCAAGATCTCCATTTCATAAACCCATGCTGGCTGGCCCTGATCCCTAGGATGCCCTGCAATTGCCATGAGAACTCACTCAAGATTGTCCTCTTCAAGTCCATTGGAAATGTGCTGCTCATAGGTAAAACAGAATAGTTTCCATTTCCTTTTGTTTCAGTGACTTGTATTCTTTGTCTCTTGTCTCTGGGTGAGTCCCTCAGATAATCTGTGTTTTCTAGTTACCTAAATCCAAGTCTTTCTGACTACAGGGATCCAAGTTTGTGAAGTTGCTTCGTTTTTTTGCTGATCTTTACTAAAGTTTTTTGCAAGAGCCACAGGGACCATCTCATCTGGTGCAACAACCCTGAAAGTGATTTAGGTGCTTCTGAAGGCTGTAGATGGTGAGTTAAATGTCCTATTGGTATCCTCAGCCCCTCCCAAAATCAGATCTCTCCTGCCCATGTGTTCAGGGTAGTGTTTGCAGGGCTTCTCATGGCAGATGGATTTATTTTTTTTTCAGGGTCTGAGGGTGCCGGTCCCAACTTTCTTCCTCAAAAGAAGCTGAGGTACGGGCACCAGACATTTAAGGAGCTGTGTCACATTGGAGAGAGGAATCCCACCTTCTTCTTAGCACTTGATCTGCTGGACCATTACCATGACAAAAGAGGATTATTGACTTTCAAAGTTGCCCTCAAAGGTGAGTTTGAGGCTCACTTTTATTTAGGGTAGTAGTATTTGCTGCCATAGGTGAAGAGCAAGGAGAGAAACACTTCAGAGAAAGAGGAGGAAGAGGCAAAGAATTGGCTCAAGAAATTGAACGGAAGCTGTAATAGATGCAGCTAGTCACTAGGAAGGGCCCAAAAGCAGCCCATGATTCCTTAAGACAATTAAAAGCAAGTTGTCCAACTGAGTGATTCCAGAGCAATGAAGATGCTTCCCTAGACTGTAATTCAGGGGACTGAATGGCCCTCAAAAACTGAGAGTGGAGAGAAAAAAAACCAAAAGTTGAAGCAAATAATGGAACAGATGTGAGTGCTTTTGTTGGGAAGACTTGGAGGCTAGCATGATAGCAATAGGCTAATTTGAGACACATAATGCCGAGTTCCTTTCATATGCATAATAGTACTTTGATCCAATGTGGGTGAAAGTGCTGAAAAGTGGAGAGGATGGCAGGGGGTCTTTTGTGTTTGACAAAAAAGGCATCTGCCAGGCTCTAACCCCCTTTTCCCCACCTCCTTAGCCTAGCAGGCCACTCCAGCAATGCTAGCAAAGGAGGCAAGTGTCTCCTGACAGCTGAAGAAATCTTCAGGAGGACAATGGAGCTTGTAGCAATATGTATACCAGAGAGCTTAATCAATTCTTTCCACAGTACAAAAAGAGACAGGGTTGGGATAAGACAGAGAGATCACAGTGGAAATGGGAGGTGGGAGGAAAAAATCCCTTTCTAATAAACTTGTTACTTTTGTTCTCCAACTACATCTTTTCAGGAGATGCTTTGATTCTAGTATGAATACACTTAATGGAGCAGAGTAGGGTAGAGTTCATGGGGTGGGGAGATGTGAAGCAAGGAAGAATAGTTTTGCAAGGAGGATGAATGTAGAGTGATTTGGATTCCAACACAGGAAAGATTTTTGAATTAGTAAAATAGTGTAATGCAAGAGATACCTGGAAGACAGATACATATTTTCTGTACCACCTGTTGGAGGAGCTCAGCTCAGCACAAATTCTTGGATTTTTTAAGCAAAATCAAAAATTTCTCTTCAATGTTTCCTTCTTTTCTGTTGTCTTCTTAACTGCTTGCACTTTTTAGAAATTAAAATACTGCAGGATTCAGAATTGAATGAGAAGCTAGGAAGGAGAGCACAGTTTGTGCCAAGTAAATACAGCAGTGGCTGATCTAGTCCCTGTTTCTTGTGTTCTGTGGACTTTCTTCATCTTTTTACATCTGGTAAACAAGACTGGGATCTGCTCCACAGCTTTTGAAGCCTGCATCTTAAGTATCATGTTGTATCTAGTATAATATTTTCTTTGAGAAGTAATATCAACCTCTGAGCAAGACCTACCTCAGCAAATTAAATCCTTTAAGAACAGTGGGTTCAGGATTCTTACTTACCTTGAGATTCTGACAGAGTTTATCCATTACTGTTTACTGAAGATAACCTTCTCACCAGGGTACAGCTTTAAGTAACACCTTGTACTGCAAATAGTTCCTCACTCTTTACCCCCACACCCCTTCTCTTTCTGCTGGGGAGTTAAAATTCCCCCAGGAATGTACAAGTGATACAAATATGGAAAGAAGCTATCATGTACCTTTGAGACCTCTATGAAAACAAATCATAATCCTGTGTTCAGTAGCTGTGCCATGATCTTCCTCCAGCAGATGCCACTGTTCTGTGCAGACCAGTTGATGTGGAGAATATTTCTGGCAGTAGCATCTCCTGCCATCCAGCTGTAAAAAGCCTCATGAGATGCGTTACCATAACTCATTAGGAAGGACTAATTGTCAAGGGCATTGTTGCCCTTTTGATTTCTGCCCATTTGTCATATCTTTTTTTGCTCCCAGTGCTTGGGCTGAGAATGTTGTAGAGGCACCTGAGCTCCTGCTGCTGCTCTCATCAAAGGAGCTGAGACCACTTCTGTCCCTCACAATGACAAGGTGAAAGGCCCCTCTCTGAGTAGGCTTCAGGTGATTCTTGTGTGCCTTCTCAGGTTCTATGAACAGTGATAGGATCCAGATGGGGAAAGAGGTTGCTTGTGCAAAAGTCTGACCTGTAGTCCTCTGTGCCAAAGAAAACCAGTCCATACAGTGCCATACAAAGACCTCAGTTTGCCTACAAGGTCCGTGGCAACTTGCTGGATGCTTTGTCCCCAGGCTGTTGTGGTGAGGATTGGAGGATAGATGCTTAAACAGTGAGCTTGGACAGTTTGTTCCTTGAGGTGAAACATGAACCACCTCATTGTGAAAGGTCTTTTGAGGTTTCCCAGCTGGGTGGGCAATCTCTTCAGCTACTGCCATTCTGAGATTTCTTCTTATGTCCAGTATCAACTCTCCCACCTCCACACCAGAAGGATGCACTTTTAGCAAAGACCACATTGCTGTCAAAGCTGCCTCACCAGGACAGAAGTAAGGTTAGAGATATGAAGGGAAGGTGGGGGGCGAGTTACCTCTATTCCTGTGCAAATGTGTGCAGTAATTCTCCATAACTGCATGTAGTCATTGCAGTTTTAAACAATGCTCTTGAGACAGATTTATATAGCTGTTTGCAGTTTACTGTGCCCTTTCACAGGGTGAAATCAAGTTTGGTGAGACCTGCACATTTCTGCAGGAGATGGATTGTTGCACTGGGGGAGAGCAAATTGTTCCCACGTCTACCCTGTCCTGTCTTTCCAATATTTGAATTCACTTAATCTCAGTACATTAAGAGTATGCTTACTTGTGTAAGTTTCATGATGTTGGTGAATACCTCCAGTTTCAGAACACAAAAGCACTCTTTTTCTTCAGACTAATGAATAGGTTAATTACTCTTCAGGCTCCAAACAGTGGACTACATATGCACTTTAGGAGATAATCAAATATTTGAAAATGTGCTTTATAAACTATGAAACTCATCTCTGTATGCAGATTCATCTCTGCATGGAACTCTGAATGTCTCAGCATCACTGATGTTTAATTTGCTTATGTACTGCTTTATTGTCCCAAGCTATCTAAATTTCAGAAGATTTTAGCTTCAGGTCTGGATCGAGCACTTCTGATAGTGGAAAAAAGATCTATAATGGCTGTCCTCCTTTACACTTCTAAATAATGACAGAATCAAAGCAATTATTTTAAAACTGTATCACAGAGCTGGTATTTATTTGCTTTTGTGTTTGAGGCAAATATCCAGGAGGCGTTAATTACATAGAACCCTTGTCAGGCTGCGGAAAGTCACCACAGCCTGGAATACAACTTCCAAGAGTAACTTTTGAAATGTGTTTCAAGGCTTCAACAGTATCTCTCAGCTTACCCCTATAGAAATAAAATAAGCCAGCAGGTAGTAGAAAAGTCTGCTGCAGTTCAATAGTCTCAGTGTGCAAACCAGTGGTAACTTGAGTAGCTCTGTGTTCAGGAGACATTGCAGTGTTCTACCTCCCACCTGCTGACGGAGAGCTACTGTCTGTGCAGACAGTACCCTCAAGTATCCAGCTTCACACCCCACCACTGTGCCCACTGGCATCCCATGCTCAGTCTGGGGAGTTTCTGCTCCAAGTCCATCTTTGGCTTGCTGCCTTTCCAGGGTTTGGTGCCTGCCAGCTGTAGCTACTGAAGCAGATGGGGAGAGGTACACAGGTGCTGCATTGTCTGTTTGGCTCTGGAGGCCTCTGTCAAAGTGTTACTCCAAACTGCTCTCTTGTGCCTTCTAAATTGTGGTTGGTCATCCTCATGGAGTGTGCATTGCCCCAGGCAGAAGGCAGCTGGATTGGCAGCTCTCTTTATGTCAAGCCCTGAGGCTTCCATTTTGGACAGCCAGGCTGGGCTGGGTGTGGGGAAGCAGCAACACCCAGAGTCTCCTCTGCTGTTCTTCTCCCTTGATGGTCAAGGAAGAGGCTTCCTGAGGGCCGGAGCAGTAGCAGCCATGCTCATTCAACTTGAAGCAAAGAGAGAACTCCAAGGAGGAAGGAGTGTTGCAGCAGCCACCCCCATGCTTGTAGAGGCACTCAACTGGGGAATAGTGCTGGGGTGACGGTGGGATTATTCCCTCAGAGTTTGCCTGTGGGGAGGGTGGCCACCTGCATCCCCTGGCAGCCACTATCCATTCCTGGCCTGCTCCAGAGAGCCATTCCTGACTGAAACAAAAAAAAAGGGGAAGGAGCCGGGAAGCAGGAAATGACAGCATTAGTGTTCCTTGGGGATGAGGAAGGAAGTGCAAAGAGAAGCCATGCTTAATTTAGGTAGGTGGCTGAGGAGCTGTAGGGATAGAAGCCCTTCAGGCCCTAGGGCTTTATGGTGTTAGGCAAACTGCTAACTGAGGCAATAAAATTGCCCCTGTTTCAGTCTGCCCTTTTGTAACTTCTGTATTATTAATGTCATGGGCAACACCTCCTGGATTTACATCTAGTCAGTCAGTTCCCTATGAGCAGCTGGGACCTGAGGTGTAACTGCAGACCTGGAGGAGCTGTGGGTTGGTGACAGAGGGACCAGTGTGCTCAGAGAGGGAGCACCGTCAGAGATCCCTTGACAGGTGTCTGTATGTTTATGTCCTTTTCAAGGAGCAAGATGAGAAGTCACCAGGAACTCTGTCTTTTCCTCCTGCTATAAACTCCCAGTCAATTTTAATTTTAAAGCGGTTTTATTTATTTATAAAAGGCAAGTAAACAGTGCTGGATGCATGGGGGGTCACCCCACCACAAAGGTGCTTGCCTCAGGCAGTCTCATACAGTTCTTTATAGGGTTAAACATTTAATAGTCAATGGTTTCACAATGCACCTATACATATGCATATACATATCAACTATCTCCACTTCACATGCAGATGAGGTCTCCTCCCCTTTGAGCAGGAGCAGTAATTTTTGGTGGTGGTCATCAGGGGTCTTGAGGATGAAGCAAGACGTCTTCCTCACTGCTTAACTTTCGACCCTGGTCTCTTGCGCATGCTCTGTAGGTACTTGGCAGACCTTTAACCCCCCTCCCTGCTTTTTATCAGAACTGTCCATGTCTGCTTCCTCCCCCTAATCCAGTCATGGTATCACGAGGCTAAAAGATAACAATGGTGTTATTTTTCCCTTCTTTTGATCACCCCAATGTTTACCCTTCAAACCCTCTACTTAACACAAATAGTTGGCCCATTTCTGACAATCCCTCATCTTCTTTTTAATATTCTCAATTTGTGTCTCTTTTTCAACCTTTGCTAGTAGCAACTGGATTTCATCAGTCAGTTCTGGGGGGGTCTGTTTCTTGAGCATCATTATTGACACATCACCTTTCTTTTCTACTGAAGTCATCACAAATTGGGTATTATTGTTTATTCGACGTATCATAAATACAAAGCAAGGTATCATACAAGGCACAAACAATAACGTCATTACAGCACACATAAATAAATATTGTTGGGGAATGGCTGCACAAACAAGGAGGTCATGAACACATCAGCATGGAGTGAACAAGCCAGACCGAAGGCCTAATTTCGGGCCCTGTGTACGTGTGCATGAGAGGCCTGAGCCTGGGCCCCTGAGTAAGTGCGTGGGGGCATGAGAAGGCATCCTTAGCCGTCCTTGAAGGCAGAACGAAAAAGATCCTGGTAGCTTGACCAACTTCAAAGGCAGAAGATAAGATGCTAAATACAGGACACTATGAGTGTGGGAAAAGCCTTAAGGACGAGCCTGCTGCGTGCCCACCAATTAGGATGCTCTTAGGTGCATGGACAGTGTGACTAACCAATTGTGTTTAGGCAAAGCATATATAAGCATGGCTAAAGAAACAATAAATTTGAACATGATTGCAACTCATATTGGGTCAGGATCATTGTTCCCAGGCCTTTTCCTGACAAAAATAACATCCTCTTGACCCAGGGTCCACTGGGCAGCCATGAGAACAAATTCCAATCTATGCCTTTCCAAGTTTGCACCAGGACGTGGGCTAACTTCCTAATTTCTTGGGTTATCTGTTTGACCACTTTTCCATTATCATCAATTTGTAAACAACAATTAGAATCATTCAGTTTTCCACACACTCCCCCTTCCTCTGCTAGTAGGTAGTCCAAAACCATTCTATGTTGAAGGATAGCATTCCTCATCTGGGTGGCTTGATCAGCCAAAAGATCCAATGCTGTTGCTGTTTGGTTAGTTACAATTTCAAGAACAGCTTG
>JANHFX010015340.1:0-47471 GCA_027560015.1 Chloroceryle amazona | reverse complement strand
GGGAATCTCTCCAGAGCAGGAGACTCCACAGCCTCTCTGGGCAGCCTGGCACAGGCTCCCACCCCCTCCCACCAAAGCAGTTTCTCCTCACATTGAGGTGCTCTTCCCTTTCCCCTGCCCAGCTGCACCCACTGCTCCTTCCTGTTTTTTCCACCTCTTTTCATCCTTCACATCACAATATCCCCAGGGGCCTCGTTGTTTTGCTGTCACCCTGGTTGGCGTGAGCGAGCTCACCGGGACTCGCCGTGTTTGGCGCAGCAGCAGCTTTGCCACCTTCAGCTTGGCGGGGGGGGGGGGGCATCTGATCCCTCTCCGTGGCTTTTTCCTTGGGAAAAAGTTGATTCTTGCTTTCCCAGACCCATCTGTGATTGGGGGAGGGCAGAGGAACGTAGTTTGCTTTCCTTTCTCTCTTAGATATCAGATATATTCGTGTGGCAGTGCCTGGAGCCAGTATGGCCCAGGCAGGGCTCACTGGGACCACACCACCCTTCACCCACCGGGGTGAGAGGGCAGAAGGGTCCGGGTGGGAGGGAGGGAGGTCTGGAGGGTGCAAGTCGTGTCTGAAAGAGGCCGGTGGCCACCCCCTCCTCCTTCCCGGAGTCTGTGGGGTCAGCGGCACCGGGGCTGAGACGTTTACCAGCCGGCACCGCGGACTGGCCGCGTCCTGCAGCGGCTTCTGCACCTCCCTCCGTCCCTTCCTCCCATTATTTAAAAACAATCCGTGTTGTCGCAGACGGTACAGGTTCTCGGGTACTAAAACCAGGCATATGCTCCAGTCATAAAAACGAGGTTACAAATTAATAACCTTGCATGCAAGGTTGTTACAATCTGATATTGTTCATTTTATCCGTGCAAATTTCCAAATACTCCACGCTACTCTATACTCTGGGGCAGCCGACAAAAACACTAGGCAAGGGTCCACCTGCACCACACCTGCTACCAGCTGTGCATTCAGTGATGGGTTCTGAATCTGAGCAGAAAAAAGAAGTTTTGGATCTTGAGTTTCAGTAGGCTCATTTCTTACTGGAAGCTGAAAGTCCTTATGCTAGAGAGCAAATCGGTCTAGGTTTAATGCACGAGACAGAGAAACTGTGCTAAGTAGCTGTGAGAATTGGGGAAGGTGTTAAAGTGGGACTGTCATTATAAATGAACTATAGGAACTGGTTTATCATGAGGAGGCAGTGGTTGTTTTAGTTGGAATTGCTAAATAATTTGTTAGTCTTCTGCTAAGATGTGGAAATCTGTTCCTTGTATTACTACTGGAGTTTTTCCATAGATACGGAATGTAGAGCTATGTGTGCATCTGTGAGCAGAGACTAAGAAAGGGCTCCCATGGGAATGTCCAGGCTGATGTTTATGCCACCTGTGCGAAATTAGGGTACATCAGTTTGTAGTACATCTCTTCTTCAAGGAAGACTAGTGACATTCTTGAACAAAGGAGCTGAAATCTTTTCCTCCCATTTTTGCTCCTCCCATACCAAAAGGCTTAGAAATTGAAGCTTCACAGGGACTAATGACTGCTTTTGCCACATGCTTTTAAGTTGCTTCATTTTGTTATGACTTGCTTTCCCTGTCTGCTAAACAGACCTAATGAAATGTAGCTCATTTGTCAAAAATTCTTAGTGTTATGTCAGTAATTGCAAAAATACGGGTAGGACATAATCTGAGTCATAACACTTAACTGGGTTGAAATCTGACCTCACAAAATTCAGAGTAAGCTCCAGTTGAATAAAAGATCAAGGCTGTATCATACCTGTGCCAACCAGCTAATGTAATTAGTCATTTCTTGTTTAATGTTTTGAAAATGAAAAGCACTTCTATTGCTCAGCATTGTTATAATAAATGCTTTTCAAATGCAAGAAAAATAAGATTCAGGAAAGAAAAAAAAATCCAAAATATTCAAGCCTACATATTCAGAAGCAATATAGAATAATGCTGTAGGCAACTAAAATCATTATTAATTTCTAGACTTTTCATGGTATGAGTGAAGTTCTGTACTTGCCCATAGTGAAATACTACTACAGAAAGTTTAATTCCAAGAATAAAGTGAAACACTGGTAAATATTTTCAGATCAGATTTCCATGGAACAGGTCACTCTCAAATAGTTCAGTGGGTCACATCAGCAAAAATGCAGCACAGGTATCTGTAATGAGTTGCCAGTAAGCCTCTAACAGTATCTACTTTATCATCTGTCTTTCATGTTCTCAAATCAAATATATTTATGCAAAACCTAGGAGACAAAGCCAAATGTAAAGCACTAGTCCTGCACAGGGTTAGTTGAACCCCTTCAGTAAGCAAGTCAAAATCTCCCTATACCTTTCCCCACATAATATTCAGCCAATTTTCTACCAAACCCCATTTGGAATTCCAGTAGTCTCTGATTAACCTGATTCTGCAAGCCAAATCCTGTAATTCTTTAAACAGGCTCCTGACTGGTTTTCTCAATGGAATTTCAACTACTCACCCCAGCAGCAAGTCTGAGCCCACTAGTTACATTATTAATATTACTAGTTACTGAACTAATATTTCAGCTTGGAAAATGAATCAAAACAACCTCAGATTTTCAGTGTCAACAATGCCCATATAAATAGTCCAGAAACTAATTATTTTACCTTTTTTATTTCACAGGGAGCAAACAAAAGTTGGAGGTTGAATGAAGATAGGGAAAAAAAACAACCAAACAACAGCAACAACAACAACAAAAATAAATAAACAACGACAACAACAAAAAAAAAACAGGAAAAAAAAACAGGAGCTGCTGATGAAAACTTTGGGAAAAATGTTGAATTCACTGGAAGCAGATTGAATGCCTGTATGTCACCTCTCAGCTCTGATCATCTGAAAATGAAGTCCATTGTCACCTACCTTTTCAATCACTGGAGCATAACTTTACTCTCCTGAATGATCAGTGTGTGGGTTGTTTCACAACACAGCCTATTGCTTGGCATAACCGACAGTGACTGACATTGGTAGACACTGTAAATCCCAGCTACCAGAGGAGATTAACTCAGAGAAATGCTGTCAAGGATTTGAGAATTTTTTTTTTACTGTCTCCTAATCTGAGGAAAAAACACTAATCCCCCAAAAGATTTTGCTGGCCCTAGTAATAGCCTCTCTTTGCCTTTAAGAGAGCTACAGCATTTATGTTTTGGGCTCTTGTATCAGATTATGATACAGTAAAGAAGGAACAGTTTTTAAACCCTTTCTTTGAACCTGTATCCTGTAAGCCTGAGCTGTTCACTTCTGGACTGGGGGAGGGGGGAGGCGGTAGAGGCAGGGGAGGGGAGGCAGAGGAGCCATAAAAAATACAAGGAATTGCTATTCTGTCTGTGGAGGAAACAAAGCGTGACTTCCTCCTCCTTGTTTTTTAGCGGAGAGGAATTTTTGGACAACAGTTCATTGTGCATCAAGTTGTTGGGTTGGCATATCTTGCATTACTGTGACTCCAGTCAGTGTAGCAGAACATTGATTTCTGTACAGGGAGCTTAGTAGGAAAAAAAGAGAAAAAAAAAGTGCCAATATTCTATTAGACAAAGAAGAGCAGCAGTGGAGGACCTGAAGCAAGTTTAGTACTCGGTGGATTTGAGTATGTGCATGTGTGTGTGTTAAGGGAGGGGCTGCTATTCATTGGCTTTCCTTTGAAAGTATAAAGAAACTCACATCCAGAGAGAAGGGAGAATGAGAAATAACCAAAAAGAATAATAAAGCAGATATTAGTGGGAAGCAAACAATAAACAGTGACGGGCAAATAGGAGAGGAATGAACAAAATAGAAAACTTGAGGAGAATTAGGAAGGGAATTTTTGTGGTTTTTTTTGCATTTCTCAGTATTAGCAAATCAAGCAGTATCATGAAAATATACATATTTCTAATACTTATATGAGAGACATATAGATTTTTTTAATTTTAAAAAAATCCTGTAAATAACTTCCAGTTTCAGGATTTTCTCACATTACAAGCTTTTTTCTCTGATCTATATGTAAATTTAATTTCTATAATCCAGAAAAAGAGATCTGAAAGCAATATTTTTTTCAAGAGTTACAGGATTTGTCTTTAGCAGCCTTAGACTCCCCAAAACCATTAATTAGTACTTCTGTATTAACATTTCAGAGTTTAGTGCATCCTGCAGCAGAACTTTGTCGTAATAATTCAGCACAAGCGTTTGTCTTAGTTTGGAAGGGAGCTGCTCCATCTCATGTAGGCTGGCTGTAAGTAGAGCTCTTCACCAGGTGTAAGTTCTCAGGACAAAGTGAATTCATTGGCACCTGCTTAAAGCTTTACAAGCTGTACATGAGCTATGACAGTGCTGCTTGCACTTATCAAATTTACATTCAAAGTAGCTAAATTGTTTTGAAAGTGCATCACAGTGTGAAGTTCTTTCCAGCTCTGCTTGCTATTCAGATATACAAAGTAGAAAAATGGTATGTATTTGTGACAATTGGTAAAGCACAAAACAAGGAAAAATATTTCTCTAAATACAACATATGCGGTCATGGCAAAAGGGAAAAAAAAAAAAAACAAAACCAAACCTAGGTATGCAGATACACATATAGATATATTTCTTACATTTAAGGGTATTTGAAGATATTTTAACAATGGAGCTAGCTTAACATGAGGAGGAACTTCTTTACTGTAAGGGTCACAGAGCACTGGAACGGGCTCCCCAGAGAGCTTGGGGAGCCTCCTTCTCTGGAGATTTTCAAAACCCTCCTGGATGCGTTCCTTTGTGACCTGTGCTAGATTGTATGGTCCTGTTATGGCAGGGGGGTTGGACTGGAAGATCTCCAAGGTCCCTTCCAACGCCTGACACCCTGTGATAGAAGTGAAAAAATGAATGGTTTCATTCTGAGTCTGAATAGGAATATATTTGCCGTTCAGCTCTACTGGATTTCACTGGTGCAGCACTTGCTGTAGTCTGAATTCTCTAAAGGGAGCTGTTATAATCCAACTTGAATCTGTCAGGTTAGGTGGCTAAATATCTGACAAAGAGGTATTGATATAAACTGCAACTTCTTGTCCACATAAATGAGCTTGTAACAGAGATTGCAGGATATTCTCATCAGATTTGTTCTTTCTTGAAAAGATATGTGTTCATGACTTAATGGATTTGTGTGAACTTCCTTCCTCAATCACTTCACCAGTCAAGAGGATAAGGCCAGCCAAAGTGGTCCCATCTATTCCCTTGTGCCCACCTAGTATATGATATATATGATAGTGACCGATAGCAGGTGCCTGGGAAAGTTGTTTAGAACAGGTTTGATGCTTTATCAGCAAGCAGAAATATGTGACTAGGGTTCATCCTGAACCAAAACAGCAGTTTGCATGCATGCATAAATAAAATATTTCAGCCATAGAGCAAAGCCTTCCAAATTTGTAGGATACCGACTCATGATGAGGACTACTTGGAATACCTTCTGCAAAATGGGGTTCTCCTGGAAGGGAGAGCTGGGTTCCCCAACAGGAACCCAACCAATGCCCACAGCTGGCTCCAAGTGGAGCTGTCATGGTTTCCTTGCTGGTTAAAAGGAATGCATTAATTGTATTAAATGCAAGGCTGTGGACATTGTGAGGGATGTCATACCTAGACACACATATACCAAAGGTAAAAGAAAAAGGAAAAAAAAAACAGGCTGTGAAAACAGAAAAATGAAACTTCTAGGAGGTTCCATAGCGGTGTTTTACTACTGATATTTTAAAATTTGAGGGTTCTTGTGTTCCTAGTCTTGTCAAGACTCATGCACTAAGTAGTGGGGATTTGGAATTTGTTCATATCTCTCTCACCATCCAATAACAAAACTTTATTTCACCTATTGGAGGCACAGTACCAAAGTCTTCCTTCATATAACAGGTCAGCTTAATGTATGTGACCTGTCACTAAGGCATGCCTAGTGAATGAAGTCAGCAGAGATGCATCCTCATAAAAAAAACCAAACAAACTTTAAATTGAAAATCCAACTTCTTATTAAAAAAAAAAAGTTATCTCTTCTTTTTCTTTTTATTAGTCTTAGCCACAATGTTTTATACTAACTAAAAAGGTGTCTACATTTACTCTTTTCTTTTTGTCCCTCTATTTTTAGAGATTCCAGTATCTCAAGCTCTTTTTCACCCATAGTGTCAATTCATGTCAGCTAGAACAGCAGCTGCTCAACTAACAGGCCATATACTTTGGAGTCTAACTGAGTATTTAGGTATCTAATAGTGGAAATGCTGAATCTTCTTCCATGCCCTTGCTGCTAAATCCTGCATGGTATGCAAACCCTCAGCAATTTATAGCTCCTATCCTCAAAAAATGGAGAAATTTAGATGTAGAACTGTAAGCACTATAGAAGAGTAAATCAAGTCTGTTAAACACTGAGGGATCTCCGCTTTCACTTAAACAGCCAGGGATCATAGGAATAGAAATGGAGACAAGAGAAACACTTCACACATAGGTAGCATGTCAAAGATTATCATATGGCTCATACAGTTTTGACTAACCAGGGAGTCATATACAAGAAAAAATTGTAAACATAGGATGTATTGTAAAACCTCAGAAATTGCAGCCGATTTCTTGAAGAGATTTCTCTCACAGTATCTTAGGTTAGCCCCTGGATTATTAATGTTATCAGGTCCCAGTGCACCAGAACAGAGTAGTGAAACATCTTGTTACACTATATCTGAAATCCTTATGGGGTGTTTGCTGAAAGATGCTGTGGGAAAAAGAATTTTGGAGATCACCAAATTTCTCTGAAAAGGAAAAAAAAACAGAGATGATGAAAAATATAAACAGAGAACCTGGAATGAGACTATGAAGAGAAATAGCTTTCAGGATGACCCAGACTTAATTGAGCTTTACTGAACTTCATAGATTGTTTAAATCAGAGGGCAATAAAGTGATTGTTAAAATAAAAATTAATTTGTTTTATAGCCATTTCCATTTATACATTAAACAAATCATCCTCCTCTCAGAAGAGAGAAGAATGAGACCTTCTCAGATATTTAAGTGATTGACTTAGTTGTAGAAACACATACCAACAAGAACACTTAGTGCATGGTTGCATCATCTTATTGTACTGATTATAGATTAATTCAGTAACATATTTTTATGTTACTAAGTGTGGTTTTGTTTGGTTTATTTTATTATTATTTTTTATGTATCTCCATCTGTATCTTCAAATATATATATATATCTGTATCAGCAAATATAGGTCAAAGATGAAATGGCCTTAATTTGAACATACTTTTATACTCACTGAGGTATTGCACCATTTGCTTAATGTCTAGGTATGTGGCCAACAGCTTGAAATGTGGTCCATATAATGGGAACCAGTATTTGTTCAGATCAACTGGCAGGTGATCTCAGCCTTGTTTCTGAATTTCCAGGTATAATTACGGCAAATTTGCTAAGAATGAATACATGTCAATTCAGTTTAATTCAGACATTTTAAGTCCTTAAAACTTGGAATGCATTTTGCTCAGCATGCTTTCTCTACCCCATTATCCTGTTTAAACTGTTAAAAACTTGGCCACTCTTATAGCATAAATCAACATGCCAAAAGGCTATTCAAATCAACTAAACCCATTGTTGAAATTCTATGTAACCTTTACAATGGTGAAGTCCTTTGTTCATGTTTTTTTGTAAGGAAAAGCACACAAATATTAAAAGTTTCTGCTCATACCGTGTTCTTAGGAGAAGACATAAAAACTTCCCATATTCTTACATGTAATTTTATTTATGGGAGACAAAAGAAATGAGCTTAACCCACTAATTCCAGTGCTTCTATTCAAATGAATCCCTGTGTATAGTGTCTCACTCTTTCTTCCTGTAACAAAACCTGCAGTTCTTTGATACTGACAATTCTCTTGTGATTCTCATCCATTTTTTTGCTGTAAATTGTCATGTTATCTATAGGTATCCAGCAACATGATATGTGAGAGTAAAAAATCAGATACTATCAACAGCCTTTGGAAAACTCTAGTCTTAAAACCTTGCTGCTTGACCGTTGTACTTCTTTGATGTGCACTATGGGAATAAGCTATAAATTTGGCATCTAGCAGATGCTCCTAGTGAAAAAAAACAAAACAAACAACCCAACAAAAACCAAAACAGTACTAACTACTGCTATCTTTACAATTTAAAACACATTTTATTGGGCTTCCTGTCAAAGATATTTTTCATGTGCCTTGGATGTATGGTTTTGAATTAGGTATAAGAATATCTGTGTGGAATCCAAATCAGCTACGATGTGAGAATACAAAACTAATAGAAAAATATGACTACTATCTAGTTTTGAGACAATTAGCTAGACTATCTAAGTGGAGCAGGTGAATAATAGTACAGATGAAATAAAAATATCTGGTTAAAAAGTTGTTCAGGACAAAATTTTAACTTTGACCAATTTAACCTTGATACAAAAAGAAAAAAAAAAAAACAACCACCCTGCTTTGAGGGAAATTCAATATAAAACATGTAGAACCCTAGTGAAAATACTTCATGCCTTGGGCTGTGCTGAAAAGTCTATGAGTTTCTTTTTTTTTTTTTCTCTGAAAAGTTTATGTTTTCAATGGAAAAATAAACATGACAATCTTTATTAAATGTACCACAGAATCATAGAATAATTTAGGTTGGAAGCGACCATAAATACCATCGAGTTTCAACCCCCTGCCATGGGCAGGGACAACTTCCAAAAGACCAGGGTGCTCAAAGCCTCATGCAACCTGATCTTGAAGAAGTCCAGGGATGGAGCATCCATAACCACTCTGGGCAGCCTGTTCCAGTGTCTTATCACTCTCACAGTGAAAATCTTCTTCCTTGTTTCTGTTCTAAACCTACTCTCTTTCAGTTTGAAAACATTACTCCTCATCCTATTACTACACTTCCCAATAAAGTGTCCCTCCCCATCTCTTTTGTAGGCCCCTTTTAAGTATTGTAAGGCTGCTATAATGTGTCCCTGGATCCTTCTTTTCTCCAGGGTGATCAGCCCCAACTTTCTCAATCTGCCGTCACAGAGGAGGTGCTTCAGCCCCCTGATCATCTTCATGGCCCTCCTCTGGACTTGCTCAAGCAGGTCCATGTCTTTCTTACGCTGGTGTGTCCCCTAGCTGGATACAGTACTCCAAGTGGTGTCTCACAAGAGTGGAGTAGAGAGATCTTCTCCTATAGTGAGTGTGTTTTTCATCCTTCCAGTCCCTGCCTTTGCATTCTGTGACTTCAGTGGTGTGGCTGGAGCACTTGCTCATGAAGACTGAGGCAAAAAAAGTCATCGAGTACCTCAGCCTTCTCCATGTCCTGTGTAATCAGGTCTGTTGACTTCCAGAGATAACCTATCTTTTCCCTAGTCTTCTTTTTATCACCAATGTTCCTATAGAAGCTTTACTTGTTGCCCTCGAAGTCCCTGGACAGATTTAATTCTATCAGGGCTTTGACTTTCCTAACCTGATCCCTGTCTACTTGGACAATTTCTCCATATTCCTCCAAGGCTAGCTGTTCTTGTTTTCACCTTCCACAGGCTTCCTTTTTGTCTTTAATTTTGTCGAGGAGCTCCTTTTTCATTCATGCAGACCTCCTGGCATTTTTTGTCTGACTTCTTCTTTATTGGGATGTATCACTATTGAGCTTGGAGGAGGTGATCCTTTAATATTAGCCAGTTTTTCTGGGCCCCTCTTCATTCTAGGTCTTTATCCCATATAACTATGTCAAGCAGATACTTGAAGAAGCCAAAGTCTGCTCTCCTGAATTCCAGGCTAGTGAGCTTGATGTGTGTCCTCCTTGCTGCCCTAAGGATATTGAACTCCAACAAATCACTGCAGCCAAGTTTGCCCTCAAGCTTCACATTCCCCACCAGCCTCTCCTTGCTGGTGAGAAAAAGGTTCAGCATAGCACCTGTCCTCATTGGCTCCTCTGTCACTTGGAGAAGGATATCATCAATGCATTCCAGGAACCTTCTTCATCTGCTGTGTTGCCCCTTCAACAGATAGTAGAGTAGTTGAATTCCCCCATGAGGGCCAGGGCTTGTGAACATGAGGGTGCTCCTATCTGTCTATAGAAGGCCTCAACCAGTCAGTCTTCCTGGTTGGGTAGCCTGTAGCAAAACCCCACTATAATGTCACCTGTCCCTGCCCTCCCTTTAATCCTGACCCATAAACTCTCAATCAGCTCCTCATCCATCCCCAAGCAGAGTTCGATGCACTCCAGCTGATCATTGACATAGAGGATGACACCCCTTCCTTGTCTCCCCTGCCCGTCCTTCCTAAAAAGCCTGTATCCTTCCATTCCAACACTCCAGTCATAGCAGCCGTCCCATCATCTCCATGATGCCAATAAAGCCATAGCCCTGCATGCATGCACATCTTTAACTCCTTTCTCCTATAGTGGATAAAATGGGAAACACACTAGGAAACACACATAGCTTTCCATGGGAGAAAGAAACTTTTTGTATACTCAAAATGAAAATAAAGCTTTATAAATGAAAAAGAAACATGCTTTATTCTTCGATCTTTTTTTCCTCAGAAAGCATGAACTTCATTAGCTGACATCTGACACCATAAAATGTGACCTGAGAGCTAGCAGGATTAAATGCTTGGAATGCTTCCATGAGAAGCAAGAAACAACACTATTTATTTTCCCTTTGTTTTTACAAAACTTCACATTTTGTCATTGAGCACTTCTTAGCATGTAGTTCTTTTTAATTTTCAAAACATATCTGTAAAAGGAAGGTTGACATACTTTTAATTTTCAAGAAAGCCATTAAGAAATACCGCTTGATTTAAAGATTTGTTTTGTAATGAAGGGAAAGTAACATTTGGAAGCATTATCTATTTTCATTTTACTTTTTGGAAGAAATAAATCTCAGCAGAAACTTGAAATGTTTAAGAAAATACGGCAGTTCAAACCTGCCACTACTAATTTAGGACTTGAATACTAGCAAACGATTGAGAAGGAATGGAAGAAATTTGAATTATTATTTATGCTTGAAATAAATAACAAAACATTTTAAGATAGTACAGATCCCTTTGTTTTGTTTTGTTTTTTTTTTCTGTCCATCTCCTTGCTTGTCTCCACAGAAAACTCTAATCAGCTCTGCAAACAGTTTTGCAACAGCACTTTATGTGCTCTGTGGACCCACTCGGAAGTTTCTACTGGGACCTACCCTGTCCCTCCCTAATTTCACACTTCTATGGAAAAAAAAAACAAACAAAAAAACAGCCGGAAGATTCTGTGGACTGACATTTTTTCATTGAGAGAGACCTGATATTTCCACAAAAAAAGGGTTGTGGGGCCTTTGATGACATTTCACAACAGAGGGCTGTCAACTTTTAAATCCAAGAAAGGAAGATGAGGTGACGTTGTATGACTTTAGGTTAGTATAGAGACTTCAACAGGAATAAGCTAAAGAAGATATTGTTGTAGTCTGTTGTCTAAGTACTAGAAAAATGACTAGGGTGGGACTGTACATGTGGAGGCTGGGCTTGATTCTGGAAAGGACTGGAAGGCTAATATCGGGAGCCTAATAGTAAATTATCAAAATGTTCAAGCAGCAGCAATACGAGCAGAGTTGTTTCACACACTGCAGGACACAGAGTGCTCTAAAATAGTCTATTGCCACTGTTAACCATGAGAATTACTTCCTGCAAAACTGCAGTATTGAGTTCTTCCTGAGGAATGTCTATGGACAGCTTGAAACACTCTGTTTTGATGAGGTTATTGAAAGCCTTGTGTCAGCCTTAACTTCATTACCTTGTGATGCATGCTTATTGTACAAGGAGCTTATTGTATATGCTTAATAACAAGGGAGGTTCTTCAAATCACATGTACAGTTTATGGTATATAAATGTCTCTTCAAAGGTGTACATAACCCATGGAAACTGGCCCCTACGGCTGTTTCTATCTCACTTGTGGGAAGAATTTAAATGCTTGCAGTGTGTGAACGGTAGTCAGACTTCATGGCACCATGAGATCCAACATGCATTTGCTCTACCATATTATTCCCTGTTGTGAATAGAAAACTAAACTTCAAGGCCAGTGGCACCCTGGGTTGTATCAAGAAGATTGTGGCAAGCAGGTTGATGGAGATTATCCTTTCCTTCTAATATGCACTGATGCGGCTGCATCTGGAGTACTGTGTCCAATTCTGGTCTTCCTGGTTCAAGATGGACAGGGAACTTCTAGAGAGGGTACAGCAAAGGGCTACAAAGATGATTAGGGGACTAGAAAATCTCTCTTATGAGGAAAGACCAAGGGACTTGGGTGCCCTTAGACTGGAGAAGAGAAGACTGAGGGGGGGATCTTATCAACGCATATAAATACTTAAAAGGTAGGTGTCAGCAGAATGGGGCCAGTCTTTTTTCAGTGGTGCCCTGTGGCAGGACAAGGTAACGGGCACAAACTTGAACATAGGAAGTTCTCTATAGACATGAGGAGGAACTTCTTTACCTTGAGGGTGGCAGAGCACTGAAATGGGCTGCCCGAAGAGGTGGGGAAGTCTTCTCTGGAGACTTTCAAAACCTGCCTGGACACAATCCTTTGTGACCTGCTCTAGGTGAACCTGCTTTGTCAAAGGGGTTAGACTTGATGATCTCCAGAGGTCCCTTGCAACCCCTATGATTCTGTGCTTCTGTGAACACAGGTTCTAAATTCAGATCAGTAGAGAGAAAATATCCTCAATGTGAACAACAGACCAGCCAAAACATACACATACAAGCCAATAGCCATCAACTGCATACCTTTGCAGAGACTCTACTGAAACTTGTATGGGTGTTCTTGAAAAGAAATCAAAATGGCTAAGGCAATGATGCAGGCAGATGTGCTCAGTTATAACTACAAGGCTCTGGATTGGTTGAAAAGAAGCCAAAGATAGGAAAAAGTGCATGATTACTAAAAAAATTAAGTTACTTATTTTCTTCTATCACAGAGCACATTTGCTTCACACCGTCAATATCTAATCTTTCAGAGAATGTGATACTTTGATTTCCAATATTACAATGCTAAGACAATTTCAATTTCCTGATCACTTTTAATAAGTTGTTGCCTCCTAGCACTGCACATATCCTGAACACCTACATACCAGATGGAGAGAAAAACTTGCATCAGTTATGTCTGATGCCTGATCTGAAGCTGCATTGCTCCTTTTTGGAATGTTCTTGCAATACCAAACAGCCAACTAGAAGTAACACAGGCACAGTTTAACAGCTGCCTTTTCTGCCTCCTATCCTGGGAGTAGTGGTGTGGATCCTTCTCTGAGAATGCTCTGAATAGAGTCCTAACAGAAAGAAAAAGCAATTTATTCATAAAAGAAAAATCTTCTCGATATTATAGCAGGTATAGGTGTTTTAAGGAAATGGGTGCAAATATTGTGTTCAAATTTCAACTTGATTAAAGAACAGTAAATCTTCTGAGTATTTTGGATGGAAATTTTACAATTCTTTTATAGAGTCCAATCATGTTTATGCTAGCAATTCTTGTTTCTTTGCATATACACTAGCGTAATCAAATAGTCTGGCGACTTTGAAGTTCTCGCTTTATGTTATTTTCTCAGGAAGTCAACCTGTTGTTTCATATTTAATTCCTTATGCAAATCTAGTGATAGAAATAAAACTCTGTGTCCCATGAACATGAATTCATTTTTTCAACGCTTCACTGAATAAGAGAATGTTCCAGTTTTGAAACATGAAAATAAGAACCACAGGTTCATTTTATAATGCAAATATGTATTTCTTCATTCAGTACTGCAACTCTAGTAAGTCCTTAAGCTTTTCAGGAATTTTTTAATGTTTAAAGACTGATGACTAATAGGATTTCAAATATCTCCCCAAAATTAAAGATAATTAGGAACAGAGAGCAATGCTACCAGAATGAATTTATAGTTTAAAATTCCTAAAGGTCAGAAATCATGTGCCAAAAGATTTACATAACCAAGCCCTGTTTCCATGTTTAAAGCTTCAGAGACACACTGAAATGTTATGTTTGTGCCTACAGAATGTATGGTACAGAAAGGCTTGTATGGACCTCTCTACCATATGGACTTCTGTCTCTGATAAAAGGAATCCTTCCTCCTTCCCTGTGTGCCTTCATTTGATGCCTAAGCAACTACTAGACATCAGCAATTAAACAAGTATCTGTACATAGATATGCATGTGTCTTGTTTTTCACCACTAGGTTCCTTTTCGACCATGTATTATATAACAGAGCTACAGATTTAATAGAAGAATAATCTGCACAAATAATGTGCTCTTCTGCTTACAAATGACAAAAATTAATTCAGTTAGTACTCTATCAACTGCCAAAACCTGTGATTGAGATAAGGCTTATAGTTTGGGCAGTCATAAATGCTTCATTCAGTTGTGAAGTTCAAGATGCAGATGTTACAGACAAGACAGGCAATACACAGAATCTACTCTAAATCATTTCCAAGGTATCTTAAGAAGAGTAGCCTTTGCTACTTTTATGAAGATACTGATCTGTATCTCTGTTTTCGCTTTTAACTTTAAGACAACCTTAAACTGTCCTAAATTAAAACAGTTATCACAGTTACCTCATGTACCCTGATCCCCAGTCTCATATATTAGAATAGCAAGGACTGACTCATTTCCAGAGGCATAATGAGCATTTTTGTGCAAGGAAATTTAACTGGGCCTTGATACAGATAACCAACAGTTAACCGACAGTTTGCCCCAGCCTAAATAAATTAATTTTGGTGCAGTTGTTGTTTTTTACACCATATTTACAGTTAAACTACATTTTGCATTTGATGAAGTTCTGGATAATTTACTAGAAGTGAATTCCCTCACAGCCTTTTCCTACACTGTCTCCCAGACCATACTCCTCATAGAGTTTTATGTTCCTAAAGAGTGGACTTAAACACACCACATCTCTATTAAACACATTCTTTTAACTCTGAATTACTATGGCCTCAATTTGAGGCAGATAGTCCCTCTGAAAGAAGATTAAGAAAGGATATTGCTAGAGATAAAAATTGCTGTGCTCTAGCAAAAGAAGAGAAAACCTCTGTGACTACCAACAATGGAACGAACTCAGACCTCCATCTTAATTTCAGTATTATCTAGTACAAAATATTCATTTGACTGATTTCTGTCACTGAATATGTAATTATCAGTAATACTGTAACACGTAGTTGTATCTGTATAGAGTACATCACTGCTCACAATGTGTATTCTGATCATATTCTCTTAGGTCCTCCCATGCTTTACAAAAACAGAAGTCTCAGCTTTGTAATAGATACTGTTCGTCACTAGCTTTTAATTTCATTTACCAGCCACTTAGCTTGCTCTTTACTATTACTAGGAAAAAAAAAAAGTACATCTATTTTTCCCTAGTGATGACCTCAGTACTAGAGCATATGAAGAAAAAACTCTACCCAGCTGACCTAATAGGTTTGCTATAATGCCATTTTCCCTCTAGAGTTTTCACTCAGATGGTGGTCCTATTGTCTCAGGCACTCTATAAATTCAGAGTAAGTTCCCAAAACTTCTCCAGGATTTTCTCCTTTTATTCTGCCAGAACTAACTTACTTCTTAGCTGATTTGAGTTCAATGAGAGTTTAAAGGATCTCTGTGTTTCTGCAAAATTTTTAGCTTCCAGAACATAGAACCAATTTGTAATTAAGTACATAAAGTGCAACTTTCGGTCTATTGTTCATTAAAAATATTCATAATATATGAGTATGAAAAAGATGTATAGGGTTCATATCCTATACAGTCTTCTCACCCTAGCAACATTCCCTGTGATCTGACACAAAAATGTATCTCATCTTCCCATACAGGCAGGCAGCAGAAAGTTAAGTTTGGGTCATGCAGAATACCCATACATTCTGCAACCTATTCTTCACTCCTCAAGCCAGCAATATGTGAGCTTATTTATTTTGCTGGCTGTCCCTGACTGTCCAGCATGTCATCAACTGACAGCTTCTGCTATAAACCTGGAGAGCTGCTGCCAGACCATCAAAGCTTTGATCCCATCCACATACCACAACACAGTCAGCACACTGGTAAGGCTGTGTCCATCCATACAAAATAGCAGATGAGAAGTAACTGCTGGCCTCCTCTTTTTCTTCATTAACTCCCTGGTCAAATACAATGTCCAGGAACAATGTGAAAGGCCACAAATAAAATAGTCCTCTTCTGTCTGTAGTACTTTGAAAGATAATTTCACAGTTTCCAGAAAAAAATGTCTTAATTATTGTGTAACATTGTTCTAGAAAGGCAATTTCTGAACCTTTTCATGGAATTGATGATTTGGTTTGCACAGAATAACTCACTACCCACTGAACAAAAGAATGAATATATATGTTAACATCACACTCAACTAAGATGTAAGGAAATTTAGGTTTCATACAGCTTAACAACCAAATTAGATGAGAATACACACACACAAGCTATCACTGGGCAAGCCAGTCTGCCTTTGGATGCAGTACACCTGCATTTATGGAGCCCAGCCCAGACTAATAGGCTCCTATAATCAGCTGTCCCCTTCAACAAAGTTATGTTTTGTATTGCTGTGTTTTGTTCCATTCCGCTATTATACTGGAAAATTAAATTTTAATGTATTGAGTGGTAAGTGATGGACGCTGGTACTGCTGGTCTGAGTGATCTAGCTGTATCTTTAAAGGTATGCTGAAAGGCAGGACTCAATTTCCATTTCCGTGATATTGTTGGTTACTGTAACACTTTCGATGTCATTTAAAATAATAGCAAGTTAATGAGCTGTTAGGCTTATACAATGATTTTATGATACTAATAATGTGTCACTCACAGAAGTATATGGAAAATGATCCACTAGAGCATAACATAACCTCTGGAACACTTACGATCTGCTGCATATTTATGATGATTTTAATTTTTATAAATATTAGAGAAATTTAAAATAACTTGGTAGAAAAATAGCTTCTCTGAAACAACTATGCCTTGCTTTTTTAAGTTCTATTTAAACCTGTTCTGGGATACCAGCTGGCACTATGGTTTTAAAAATATTTTTCTTTTCATACAATGATTTTTTTTCTTAGCATAGTTCTCCAGAATTGAGTCTAATTCTTACTTAGCTGACTTTGTAAGAAATAAATATATATGTATTATGCTCTGTGTGTATGTGTATATTTCATGTATATGGATAGATGTGAGACAGACACATACTTTTTTTTAAATTGAGAAGCATCTTTGTCATCGTCTTTCATTGCCACAACCTATTCAGGAGAACCTTTTTATTTTTATTTTTTTTTTAGTCCAGTTTGCAAGTCATGTAGCAACAACAGATGAGAACTTTGTTTCTACTCTTTGCAGAGACCTTCTGTCTTGTTTTGGCCTATTAATGCCTCTGATTACATTGACATTGTACCAATCAGTTGATCAGGCTTGTTTGTTTGTTTATTTGTTTGGGTTTTTTTTAAATCAGAGATATAACTTTCTAATTTCATTATTCTTACTGTCCTCTGGTAATCTTTTGTGTTTTGTCAGTCCTATCTTATCCACTGCTTTGAAAGCATCACTAGATTTTATTTCCATAGCAGACAGTCTTGCCTACAATTTCTGACTGTGGAAGCAATTGTACATAAGGATAGATTTACATTCAGCTTGTTTTTCTATCATTTCTCAGTAACTATATGTTAACTAGAGACAAAATCATTTAGAGGCAATCTGTGGCCTTATACGCATATCGCATATCTGAACTGATATAGCTAAGCTTCCAGGTCTACTGACCTTTTTTTTTTTTTTCAGAAACATTAATTTAGTCTTCCTAGATCTGAAATAACTTTCTTCTTTGTTTGTGCAACTTCATTTCCAGCTACATTGTTGTGAGACAGCAGGCTGCTGAAGTAGGAGAATTTGCCTATAGATTTAAATGTATCATTGTTAATGCATACCAACTCAACATGTTTTCCACAGGGGAAAGGTGAAATGCAATCTCTGTTTTCTTCATGCTGATTTTCTGGCTGAAGCATAATCAAAACTGTCAGTAGTAATGTATTGTTCGTCTTCTGATACACTTGCATTGAACGTGCATTCAGGTTGTCAAAGACGAGGCAGGAACCACTTGCTGTGTGGCCTGAGATTTAGAATGAAGTCTAGGTAGATTGAGAATTCTACCATTTGTATTATACTGAATGAGAATGAGTTTACACATATTGTACAGCACCCTAGTCTTAAACTGCCAAGAATCACACATATTGCATTATCTGACAAAAATACAAGGTGGAGGAACAGCAAAGTCTACAGAAAATCCAACCTTTAAGAACCTAATTTCAGGTCTTTAATACAACTTTTTATTGTTAATATTTTCTTGTGTTGTAATATAATTGCACGAAAAATCATTAAGTATTCTCAAGAAGAAAACCATTTTACTATTTTTAAAAGTGAAAAAATTCTCATAATTCTCCTCTTGTGATTCAGAAAATGTGACCATTTTCTTACTGTTTTAATTGAATGTTTGTTTTAATGAATATATTCATGAAGTAAATTATGCTGAGGTTAAAAAAAATATAGCCCAAATGATGAAACAATTTTCAATAACAAATGTGAGAAAATATGTAGAATACTAAGACCATGAATATATTAAGTTTTTTAAAATTATACCTAAGAAGGCATATTTTACTGGTATGCTTCCTATTTATTCAAGACAGCATATGAAATAAGCCAAACAATGGGTAAGGCTCCACGCACTGGCACACCGTGTTCTTCCTTCTTGACATCCTCTCAGTATTAGCAGCATGGTAAGAAATATTAATGAAAGCTTCTGAACAGTACATATTACTGTCTGTTTGTCCTGAAGATTTACTGAATGGAGAAATGCCTCACCATTATGTCACTTTTTATGTCAATTTAAAACCTCAGATTAAATATTTCAAAGGTACCTAACCAGCAGTTAAAATTACTCAAGCACTCCCCATTCAAAAGATAAAACTCAGTGAGTACTAAAATCATTAGGTCTTTCTGAAAAAACAGTCCAAATAAATAAGAGGTATTTTTTGCTAGCAAAAATAAACACCAAAACCTGGAACCTAGAGAAAACCCCGTTTACCTGTACAATAGATATCCCATCCATTTCGGTGAGTCTCTGTTAAATTGCCTCTGAAAAGAAGTAAATATAGTTAAATACAATGAATGATTTTCTTCCCAAAATCAGAGCTTAAGTGTACTGCAAAAAGTTCCATGACATTCTTTTATTTGTATGAATTGGTTCTTTGCTGCCTATATAAAGACAGGAAATACTTTATTTAAACTGTTATTCAGAAAAAATTAGAAAGACTGTTTATTTTCAAAATCACAAGATGGATATTCTTCACTGTTATTACTTAAACAGTAAAATGCCTATTTCCAAAATAATGCATGATAGGGTTTGTCATCTAAGCCATGATATATGTTGCTCTATTGAAATGGAGGTCACCTTCCATTAAATGGGAAGCAAGTATCTCCTTTTGAAGAACTAAGCCTTAGTATTCTGAATGCTTATCATAAACTTTTGGGAAAAGGGCCTTTAATAGTGATGATGAGTCAATAATTCGTCTTCTATAAATAACTGAGATTTTTCTTCCCTTGAAGCTACTTACAGAATGCTTTTTCGACTGGACAGCATAAAGACAAAAGCAAATATTTTGTAGCTAGAGATATCTCAAAGCTATGATTGATTAAATGAAAATAACATTTTCTGATTTCTCAGAAGAGGCACTAGAACATGATATGAAAAGCTTGGACTGTTCACATTCCACTGAGATAATATAATCCTTTTAACAGTTTTGGAAGAAGCATCTGAAAAGGATTACATGTTTATAGTGAAACACCTTTTCATGTAAATGTTGACATAGCCATTCTTGTACTGTCAAGGAGATGCTGCATCATTTGTCACTCGATAGTTCATTGCAGAAAGAAGATAGAACATGAATTTATTTGTTAAGAGAGAGTCTGTTGGAGTGTGCTGGTAGCTAGAGAGCTTTTTATGTTAGAGTGAAATATAATAGAGTGATCACTTATACGGATAAAAAATTACTTTCCAAGAGTCATTTCCCATAGGTGTTGGTACACTTGTTCCTGTTTGTACTGAGCAGTGTGAACAATCAGTTCAAAGGACAAGAAAATATGTTCTTTGGTGTTTTTTTTCCACTGTGCTGCTTGATAGAAGAGACATTGACAGTCTTCTGAGCTGCCACTCAGCAGCACATAAAGAACGTTACAGCTTGTGTAAGTGTCAATTAGGGATAATTGCAACCTCAGTGACCTGTCTTGACGCTAAAACACTTAGCAGACTTTATTCTGTCTTTACTACATGGAGATTAGGGGCACAATCCTGATCCTAGTGACACTGTTATAAATCAGGAGACACTGCACTGAAGCCAGACAAATTTCACGTCATAAATACAATGTAAGGCAGGAAAAGAAATAAAATCCTTTACTTAGATGTTGGCTCTGATTTTGCACATCTTTTACATTTGTATCCTACTTTTGAGAGTATTCAAATACAATAACTAGAGATAAGTCAGCCCAGAGATGTAATGGGATTCCATTGCTCTTTATGCCAGACAGAAAGCTAACAGGAGAGAATCCCCTGGGAAATACTTGCAGTTTCCAAGCACTTTAAACAAATACCTCTACTTCTGCCATCTGATGCTGTCCTCAGCTCTGGCTCAGGCTTGAGCTTTCAGCAGGGCTACTCTGCACCTGTCCTATTGTTCCATAGCCTCATGAGCAACAGTCTACATTTTCACTTATTTTGGGTCCTGTAAAGTGTTCTGTACAGAATTCAGATATCCATGCCCAAAAATGTGTCCTAGTTTCTTTCTTTCTTCTCTGCAAGTCTGTCACAGATTTCTGCCTCTTCCAGTCCTACTACCATGGTTTAAAAGTTTCTATGCGGCAGGCAGTCCTTTCCCCAAATCAGTGAGTAACCAGGTTTACTGCCATTCTTAATTTCATGTGGTTCATTTGGTATTTCTCTGCTTGAAACTTTCTCTGTATGAATTAAACCAAGTGAATTCCCCATCAGTTTTGGTATAGATCCTGTGAATGCTAACTGCCTGCCATTATTGGCATGCCCTTTATAATTTCTTCACGTATGCACTTCAGACAGGAATACCTTCCCTAACTGGAAGTATAATGCACAGAAGATGATTTTGGTGGAGTTGTTTGGCCTTCCTTTGTCATCTAACATATATATCTGACCTTGTATTACTAAAAAAAAAAAAAAAGATATAAAATGAAGGCAATTACCATATTCACATAGTCTTTATATGCATTTGCATCTTCCTCCACCAGTGTTTGCTATTATGTTTTGCAAACCAGTAGGTAGAGAACTTAATTTACACAGTAGTGCCATATAAACATGCAGATGCCTCTGGCAAATGGCTCTGACCATTTTCACACTTCTAGTGGTTCCACTTTTCTGCAAGCCCAAGCTTTGGATAATGAAAAGGCCATACAACTAGAAGAGACTATATGGGGCTGCCAAAGATTTGTTGTATAACGTTGCCTAGGTTTAGAATTATTATTAGAGCCGTGTACACTAATAGATAAAGGCTATGAACTGAAAATCCTCAATTCTTGAATCTTTTTTATGCCTCTGAATCTCCCTTTTGGATTTGATCTGTCATTTTAAGATCTGATTGCGTAGTTTTCTGCTATCCAGGAGCTCTCCTGTGCTTAGCTTTGTATTCCTGTGACTTCATTTTCACATACTGTAAATGACTTCCCAGTGACTTCGATCTGAGTTACAGGCTATTAGTACCACAGAAAATCAGAAACCAAGCATTTAAAAATGCACACTGTGAGCAACATTTCTGAAGTCCATCCATATTCAGCTATTAACCTTTCTGAGCTCCTGCAACAGTTTTTTTGGTAAAAGAATGATATGGTCTGTCTCATACTAATATTGCATAGATTAATTAACATTATAGGCATTTGGAAGATTATAAGGACTTGGTTATGGCTATCACAGTTATTATTCCCATGTAGTAACAACAAAGTGGTTTAAAACTGATTTATAAAACCTTCCCTTGCAAAGTGCAACGCATATCCAGTTCAAGTACCCTTCAGACTCACTATCATAGCCTGCTGCTCAACATTTGCAGCATCAAATAAGTCACAGCTTAATACTTTAGCCCTCTTGTGAAAGTATGTAGATTTATGAGTACAAGGTGAAAAAGAGTTGTTTTTTTTCTAGGTAATGGCCATTTCTTGATGCTAAACTGTCAACCTGCATAGCTGTATATGTGACAGGAACATAAAATAAAGACAGGCATGCCTGCTGTTAAAACAGTTTGGCTATTGTCTTCTAAGGTGACACAGAATTAATATTAAATCTGCATTTTAAGCCTGGGGTTTCTGGTTCTACTGCTAATTCTGAAACTGAATCATTGTGTGGCTATGATCTCAGCTTTTTGGATCTCTTTCAGCTCCATAACTGATCACAGGAGATAGTCACTAAGATGTAACACAATACATTTGCAAAACACTCTTGGAACATTTCAGTGAAAGGTGCCTGAGAAAGACACAAAATAGCTATGAAGCATGGTACACATAATACTAAACTGGAACTAAAATTCTGTCTCAGACTTCAGTCAGAGTATCAATTTGGATACAGAAAGTTTGTAAGAGAAGGGTAACAGCTGTTAGATAAATTGAGAAAAGCAACTAAAGAGAAAAAATACTTTTAAAATTGTCTTTTCAATGTTGTCTCTTTGGTCAGCAGTGACTATAATGGTTTTTCTTAATTTCTTTTCTTCCATTAACTTTTTCCCACTTTTTCACTTCAAGTCATCTCTACTAAAAAAATATCAATATACAGTATGACTTTCATTTTACATTAAGATGTGTCTTTGCCATTAGGTAGGTCTGAACATCCCTGGATATTGTTAACAGTGTTTGTCACCTTCAACGATATTTTATAGACTCTCAGTTAACATCATATAACCCTGTTTTAACTGGATTTGTATACTTTTTATTGAAATACAGAATGAAATGTAGCTGCCTGAAAGAATATTCTGAAAGAAAATACTAAATACCACCCTGGATGAAAACAGTTGATTAAAAAAAAAAAAGTTCAATCATCTCAATGAAAGTAGGATCCTTTTCCTCCCAAAACTGAAGTTTTCTGTTAATTTAACATCAATGACATGCACAGTGACTGCATAGATTCGTACTAGAAGATGCAATTTGTCCTAAAAGTCATGGGCAGCAGGCACGTGAAGTAATGGGAAAAGTGATAACTGTACAGATTTCCATCAGAAGAAGGGTATACTGGGCATTAAAAAAGGCTCTAATTAAGGAAGCATGCATGGGAGTTTATCATAGGAACCTTGTAAAGATCAGGCAGTTATTGAGTAGAGAGGCCCTGTGCAGGCTGGAATTCTAGGAATTGATATTTATTATTTCTTACATGCTTTTGTTTGTTATTTTATCATGTTGTATATCTCTTTTAAGAGTGCTCAGACAGTTCTTTAACACTTAAGTACATAGCAACTAATTTGGATAAAGAAGCTATTTTTACAAATGAAGACATAAACAAATGCAAGAGTTAAGAACCCTCAACAACAAAAATAAAGTGCTCATTAGGGAAGCTGTCATAAAATGACTTGTCCAGAATTGTTGCAGATCACAGCTGCACCCTTTAAAAACCTAGTTATCTTTCATCATTTCCTTACTTTCCAAGGCATGCTGTCTGAGGTGTCTGTAAATAGACAGCTCTTCACTGAATACAAATTAACAGATTATAACTAGTGTCAGACAAGTTTATATATTTAAGTACTGCTTCATATCAAACAGTTACTTTTCTAGGTGCTGAAAAGAGGGCATCGTGAATTAAATTAAGATTTTACACAGAATTAAGTAATAGAGAAGATTAAGTATAAAACTGAAAAGAAGACCAGTGTTGAAAACAGTGCAAACGCTTAAAATGCAAAATCATGGCCAGAAATGCTGCAGAACTTTTGACAACTATAAATTTAGTTGTGTTGTTACACCAAGATTATTAGAAGTATGGTTTCTAGCTTGAACAGTTTCAAAAGTCATATACAATTTATTAATTTTGGACTATGTGATTTTTGTCTCAATCCTTGATGCAGCTGTAGCTGATCTGCTCAGTTCCTTTTCTTTTTATATTGGATACCACAAAAAATTCAGATTAAGTCCAGTTTCAAAACCTCATAAAACTTAGGAAGTATGATCATCTATGATTATTCTCAGGGAATAATCTTGACTCATTTTTCCATTATCTAGATATTGCTTTCAACGTCTTCTATGGTAAGTTCACAGCACATGTCATCTTCAGGACAAAAAATACTGTTCTGAAATTTTGATAGAAAAAAAAATTCTCAAATTTTCAGCCACTTTTCAGCTTAAAAATCTCAATAATTTTCTGGTCTCAGATAGCTGTTTTTAAAGCAAGGATTTTAATACACTACTATTTAATAATAATATACTGAATTGTAGAGAGGCATAGAGAATAACATCAAATAGCTGTATTAACTGACAATGACATGAGCTTTAACTCATGAAAAAAGACATTTTTGTTCTTGTTTTGGTGACTTTTTTTTTTTGGCACATTAGGAAAAGCGGAGCTTGACATCACAGAGGTCTTTTCTGAAGCTCATTTATACTTCTTTCAGTTAAGCTTCTAATTTTCTCAGTTATCTGTAGCTGAGAAAAATATAACTTTCATGCTAATTTCTTCTGCTCACATTTATTACTTGTGAATTTACCAGTGACAGAGAGTGTTGAATGTAATACAACCTAAAAAAATGAAGTTTCTCTTCTGCCTTTAAAAAAGTTAATCAGAACTGACATAAAATATTATTAACAACAATTGATAATCATGCTGTATAGGAAAATGCTTCATAAGAAATACAATGTTTAACCTAAGAGATGCAATTTTCTAGAAAAAAAAAATAATCCTGAAATGCTGGCAATGTTTTAAAGTTAGCATCTGTGTAAATACTTTCAAATGCTGTTTAAATACTTTCATACATATTAGCTCTTTGAAAGACTCAATCATGTAGGTGGACAGAAAGATCATAATGACATAAATACTTCAGACTTCATTTCTCTGACTGACTCTCAGTTTGTGAGGTCTGAGGATGTTGTCATTTAACACTGCAGGGTCAGGTGACAAACCAAAAAGGGCTAGAAGTCTAGAGAAAGACTATTTAGAAAGAGGTTGGTTCAACCTCTGAATTTTAGAAGACTGACCTTAGCAAAGACAATAATCAGTGACATAACTGTAATGACGTGAAAGGGAAATTAGAAGGGTAAAAATGAATTTTTAAGAAAAAAATAGAAGAGTTCTAAACCAAACATCCAGAAGCCATGAAAATATATTTGGAAGAAGATGACTGCAATAGAACTAACAGCTCTTCTAAATCCTCACAAAGCAGTGAGGGAAGATAATGCTACTGAGAAGTTAAATGACTTTTTGCATTAATTTTCACTCAAGAATTTTCGGAAGATTACTATTAAGCCTGCTGTTTTCCGTGATGCTAGTAAATCCCTACATGCTACAGAAAGTTTCCTGAAACTTCACGTATATAAAAACTAAGAAGCATGAAACCTCAAAACTGCAAACCCCACAAATTTTAACCTGTTAGTTTTCACTATTCCATAGAAACAGAACATCAAAAAAGCAGTGCCTGATATATTTAAAGAAATGGAACTGGAAATTGGGTTTTGCCTATTTTTTAGAATTGCCTATTCCAAACCTAGCTAACTTGTAATGTTATCCCCCCACTGTATAAGCAAAATAGTCTTCGGACTTAGGAACTTCTCTTTCCAGATAAGAGCTCTGAAAATGCTTTCACATCCTGAGAGCTTTTGTTTAGTTAATATTTGAAAAACCAAACTGAGATCCAAGCCTTCCGAAAAATTAGGCCTGAAAGGCACTCCTGGATTCTGAACTGTACCAATTTTGTGGTTAGTTTTGTACTGTAATGAAGAGCCTCACACCTTCTTTAACATCAGTTCACTCACATCTGTATGGCTTGATAAAAAGTTCACACCCAGAAACCTCCTCTTCATATCCAAGAGGTGTAAGGATTAACTGTAAGCATGGAATAGAGTCATTTTTTTATTCAAAAATGTGAGGCTGAATTAATTTAAATGACTTTTGTGTGTGTGTGTCACTAATTATTAATTTAAGTTTTGACAATAAATCAGGTCAGTGTTACTGCAGTAAGTAGTGGGGAGCTACTTACAGTTTGTACACCTACAGTTTGTATACTTTTGGCGTAGAAGCAAAATATGTTTGAAGAAATAGGAAATAGAAATCTGATAAATAACTTAATGCTGACATTTTGATTTAGGTCATAAAGCACCATTGCTCTGCCTGCACAACACATTCTCTAAATATTGAAGCAAATACACTGCTCTTATCACTTATGGTATTCCTTGAGCATGGATGGGAAAAAAAAAAAAAAGGATTTCTTTTATCAGGTTCTGCAAATCAGATATAGTGGTATGAAGTGGATCTATGGTGTCTCACCTAAAGAACTGGATTTAGAAAAAAATTAAAGTATAATCTGAAGATTTATCTCTAATTCTGACTTTCAAGTTTTCAATATAAACATTCTATTTAGCATACAGAAGATTATTGAGTCTTCTTCAGTGGCACAGAGATGCAAGTGCTCACACTTGTCAGCACTCTGTTTTGCTGTTAAGAGGGAACTATGAATAGTTAAGTTTTTGTTGTGATTTAGCTAATGTCCTTTTACAATATAAAATAAAATCCAATGCATTGTTTATCTGCTTGTAACAGAAATAGATACAAATCATTTGGTACTAAGACTTTTTTCTTCATTTCATATTGCTAAAGCTGTCTCTGGAGAAATAGTCTTTTTCTCTTATTTCTTATAATGAGAATCTAATGAGAACTTTAATTAGTATCATGATTTTTTTCCCTTACTTTTTAGATTTTAAAGTAATCATTCAGTAATTCACAGTCATCATTTTCTATTGTGTCTCTGTCATGTTATTTCTTTAAAATAATTTACACAATAATGTTATTCTAGATTTTGGTTAACCCATTTTATTGCCATAATAACTGGAATCAAAGTAACTGAGAATCATCAGATTCTTGTTAGTAGCTAGATCAGTCACTCACCAAGGGAAACATTTTCTCAGTTACATTTCTGTGTAAAGATGCTAGTAGGGAAGACTTATCTCTAATGTATACCTGAAAAAGCCATTGCAAGACAGTCTGTTCCTGCTCCCTTTAGTTATTCCTTGAATTTTTCTTCCAAAATAGCTATTTTTTAAAAGAATGTTAGAACTTTCACACTACACTTTTTCTTTTCTATAGAAGTTGCTTTTCTTCTGAGATTAGAATGAAACCTTTTTACCAAAAAAAACAGAAGATCCTGACCTTTATGATTCAGACCTTCTCAAGTTAACTTCTTAAATTTTACAAAAATCCGTATTTGACAGGCCTTGTCCTGTAGATACTGCACATTTTTCTGACAGTCTGGAATATCTTTCCATTTGTCCTGGGAGAGGTGAACCACACCCAGTATTCCCATGTTTTCTGCTGTGAATTTCATGATGCTTTTGTAAATATTGTACTTCACAGCAAAGCCCTTACTTTTGCAGATGTTTTTATTAAGTTTTCTTTTCTGTTTGTTTTATTACTATCTTCCTGGCAAAAGACACCACTGAGTAAGAAACTTCAGTATGGAAACTCTCTGCAGAAGTGTGTCTCTGTGTGTGTTAATGAGTAATATTCAAACAGACCATGACTCTGACTATGGTTAATAGTTCTGATATTGGCTTTCTGAAATATCTTAATTCATGTCCTCCACTCCTCTGTCTGCAAAATGAGGGTAAGCATATTGATTTCTTATGCTGAGTGCTTGAGATTTACTTGAGAAAAATCTCCATTAAGGTGCTTGATGATGATGATGTTAAACTCTGTATGAAGAGTGCCAGAATATTTGGGATCATACACCTGACAAATAAGCTCTGTATTTTTGCTGTTGCTTTTCTGGAATATGTTTCACAGTCACTACAAAATGAGAAGCCATTACTAGTACATCCATGAAAAACAGCACAGGGAAACAGTTTTTTCCAGTGTTTTATTGCTATTTTAGAAATGTTGTGTATTATTTTCCACAGGGAATTTAGCAAATAAAAAAGTTGGTAGTTACAGAAATTTAGCTGAAACTTGTTCAGCTTATTAAGCATTTAATTTTGTGTATAAAGTGAGAAATCATAACCTTTTTTTTATCCTGAGTGTAAAAAGAAAAAAAAAAAAGCCAACCAAAAAACAACTAAACAAAACAAAACAAAGGAAAAAAACCAACCGCAACTTCTGGAAAGGAGATTGTACAACTGCCTTTCACACATACAGTATACCTGTGATTTCCTGAAGTGTTTATATAGCCTGACTAAACCTGTAGTTTGACTTCATAATAAGACCACCAATTGGTGAGAGCAATTGCACAGACAGTTTAAAAAACAACCCAAGTTGTTCCTCATTGTTCATTAGAAAACAAGTCTTCTGTTTTTATTTCAAAGGTAGGACTGTCTGTAGTAAAACTTTTTCTAGTAAAACACTGCTTAATGGAAGAGCAGAGAGGACCAAATCAACTGGATTTGCAGCAAAGAGGACGTGTGTCAAATGATGCTGCAAACCTTGGCCTCCTGAGAGACTTAATTTGCTGATCTGATCTGAGCACCACTGGACTGGGGTAGTTGCCTTCACATCAAAGTGGGAGTATAGTTTATCAGCCCAGCTATGCACAGGTCCTATAGACCACTTAATCACAAAATAATAGTCAGGAGACAAAGTTTGATTTTAAAACATGCTAAACCCTTCAAAATAAAGTTAAAATACTTTAAAATTGTGAAGTTTGAATAGATGTGTGAAGGATTTGAATTTAAAGTATAGTATAAGCCATTTCAAACAGATGTCTTTTGAGAGTATAAGAAAGATGGTTAAAAAAAAAAAAAAAAAAAAAGGAATTTCTTTTCATATTAAAAGGCATGTATCATTTAAACTCCAGAAAGGAGCAAGCGTACTGTTAAGTGTGTGTATCTCTCACCATTACTCTGCAACTCCCAAAGACACACAGCAAATCAGTTGTTCAAATAGAAATAGCTTCCATGTCTCCTGATTCAGTCTGGTGTTCTATCCTAAAAACAACAAACAACCCCCTTCTGTTAATAAGGTGTCTATAGCAGTTTATTCCTTCAGGTCAGAAGTTTGAGCCTAGTCTAAGCTACTAACACTAAATCTGACTTTGCATGGGTCAATTCTATTCAAGTATAACTTTTGTTTCTCATCAGAATAAATGAAAGATGAATGAGATGGCATTTCCAAAATATATTAAACTGACTTTAGCTTGCAGTGATTGGTTAAAAGTACTGTCATAGTTAACACTCTTTTGAGGTAAATATTGACAAAATATGGTTGCCGTAGTGAAGCTGTCTTTTTTCACTGTCCAGGGATCACTGTGTAGGGCCCTTCTTAAGGTGGTCACGGAGGCATCTCCAGTTACCATACATTTTACTGTAAAGGTGAAAAATAAAAAATGCTAAAATCTTTTCCCTCAGGTATTTCACTCTGTTGTTTAGAAGCAACAGCTCACTAATCATAGAACCGTAGAATTGTGAATCATAGAATCACGGTGTTGGAGTGGACCTCTGGAGATCGAGTCCAACACCTCTGCCAGAGCAGGAACACCCAGGGCAGGCCACACAGGAACATATCCAGGTGGGTTTTGAAAGCTTCTGGAGAAGAAGACTCCACAACGTCCCTGGGCAACATGTTCCAGTGCTCCATCACTCTCACAGTAAAGAAGTATTTCCTCATGTTGCAGTGGAACTTTCTGTGTTAGAGCTTTTGTCCTTTGCCCCTCATCCTATCACAGGGCACCTCTGAAAAGAGACTGGCCTCTTCTACTTGACACCCACCCAACAGATGTTCCAGCCCCTTAATCATCATTGTAGCTCTCTGTTTGACTCTCTCTAATATTTCCCTGTTGCTCTTGAACTAGGGAGACCAGAACTGAACACAATACTCCAGATGTGGTCTCACTAGTGCAGAGTAGAGGGGAAGGAGAACCTCCCTTGACCTGATGGTCACACTCTTCTTTATGAACCCCAGGAAACCATTGGCCTTCTTGGCCAGAATCCTATGATTCTCCCAAGTGACCAATCCCTTTTTCTGCTGTGGCTGTATTCATGGCCATGGCAAATTTGCAGCTTCAGCAGATTGTGATGTGCAGATTTGGTAGTCACGTAAGAATGTATTTGCTCTTTAATAGCTACATGTGAATCCCTCCCTGCATGCCATTGGGACAACACTTGAAAGCATTGTTGGCACAAGGATGAAGTAACTTCAGAACATTGTCTGTACTGATGGTGAAACTGACAAAATCACCTTCCTGCCGGTTCACACTCATTTCCCCTGATGAGTTTTCTGTTTTGTTAATTGAAAGTTTCAGTGTGAGTGAGCCTCAAACTCTCCTTGTAAGAAGATTATTCCACCACTGAATGTACTTTGCAGTCATTTTTTTTATATACTATTTTTTCTCTTTAAGAATTTTATTGTTTTTCTCTTGATTGTCATCTTTGTTATTAAGCATCTATATTTCTATAATCATTCTAGATACATCCATTCTTAGTGCCTCTGTAAATTCTACATGGGAATTTTTCCTCAACTTAAGTGCAGCACGTCATATCTTTCTGCTAACAAGTGGCCCATAAGAGTGTAAAAAGTCATTCACAGATCTCAGAAGTCATTGTATGGATTTTTATTGCTTTCAGAGAATTTTATGTGGATTAGGCCTTTAGATAAATTGACGCCCCTCAGAAATCAGCATCAAGGCTGATGTGTGACAGGGTCAAGCCAATAAGCATATTATTTTGCTGCTCTACAGCCCAATGCCTTTGTAGAAAAAAAAACATGCTTGCCCACTGTAAATTTCTCCTCTATTGGCTATCTATATGTTTGGATAATCTTCCTATGGATGTATTATATTGAATTTGTCCAAGATACATTTTATTTTCACTTTTTTCCCTACTATAAATCCTTCTTGGCATTTCACTTCCTTCATGGCTGCTCACAGCCTTTAACAATGATCAGGAGTATTATATTGTGGTATTGCTTTAGAGAATATTCAACTAAAATCACAACCAATTATTATAAAAGAAAGTATTTTAATTTATTAGCCTTTTGGATCAATTTTTAGGCTTTTGTGTGCCTTATGATGTTCCATAATTCACTGACTTTTAACATTTCCCTCCTGAAGGAATCTAGTCTACTCAACAGGAAGCTTTAATTGGAGAAAAAGAATCTGCAGAGCTAAAAATGCTGGTTCTAATAGGAGTCAGATTTTACAATGAGAAGGTTGAAAAGTTGCAGGGAGAAAACTGCTCATTACCAGAAAAATGTCTGAATCCCAAAGGGTAAGAAAATCAATGTTGTCCAGGAAGAAAACGCAGAACTGTAAATTAACATCTAATAATATGTTTCCTCTGAGTGAGTCAGTGAGAACATAAAAAAACATATTTACTTTCCATATTGTTACTAAACTAAGAACTTTTCAGACCACAGATAAAATTATTATCATTCAAAAAGATTAAATTATTAGTTTGTAAATGCTTAATTTTATTCACTGTTATGCATGGGTGTAACTTCAAACATTGAATAAGACCACTGACTTCCCTAGCATTGGTAGATTTTTGTGAGATTAAAAAACAATTCAATTTTCCATGATTGCCAGCCTTAAATTTTTATTTGGATGCCTGAATCTGATTTCACTTATTTTCCCTAATTTAAATATAACTTGCCACATAGATTAAATATTCATTATAACAACAGGAACTCCTGCTGTACTGATTGCAGAGTAATATAATATCTTCAGAACATCCATATAAAGAGAAGTGGCATGTTAATTTTTTCATGTCTGATTTTTCGTGCTTGCTAGAAAATATTAGCATTCCAGGGTGTACTGGACTGGTTCTTGTCCATCCCAGAAGTCACAAGTATTCCAGAGACATTTTTTGAAGTCTCACGTGTGATGTTTAAATTAGATCATCTTAGGCAGGAGTCTTCATTTCCCTCCATTACACCAACAAATTAATTTAGTTCAATCACAGAATCACAGAATGTCAGGGGCCAGAAGGGACCTTGAAAGATCATCCAGTCCAACCCCCCTACCAGAGCAGGATCACCTATACCAGATCACACAGGAATGTGTCCAGGTGGGTTTTGAATATCTCCACAGACAGAGACTCCACAACTCCCCTGGGCAGCCTGTTCCAGTGTCTTGTCACCCTCACAGTGAAAAAGTTCCTCCTCATGTTTAAATGGAACTTCCTATGCCCCTTGTCCTGTCATCAGGTGTCACCAAGAAGACCCTGGCTCCATCCTCTGGCACTCACCCTTTATGTATTTATAAACATTGATGGGGTCTCCCCTCAGTCTCTTTTTCTCCAGGCTAAAGAGCCCCAGCTCCCTCAGTCTTTCCTCATAAGAGAGATGTTCCACTCCCTTAATCATCTTTGTGGCTCTGCGCTGGACTCTCTCAAGCAATTCTATGTCCCTCTTGAACTGGGGTCCCAGAACTAGACAGAGTACTCCAAATAAGGCCTTACCAGGGCAGAGTAGAGGGGCAGGAGAACCTCTCTAGACTTCCTAGCCACACCCCTTTTAATACAGCCCAGAATGACATTGGCCCTCTTGGCCAGAAGAACACACTGTTGGCTCATGGTCAGCCTCCCATCAGCTAGGACCCCCAGATCCTTTTCCCCTTCGCTGCCTTCCAACAGAACAGTCCCCAACCTATACTGGTACCTGAGGTTGCTCTTTCCCAGATGCAAGACTCTACACTTGCCCTTGCTGAATATCTTCCCGCCCAACCCTCCAGCCTGTCCAAGTCTCACTGAATGGCAGCACAGCCTGCTGGTGTGTCAGCTACTCCACCCAGCTTGGTGTCATAAGCAAACTTGCTGACAGTGCATTCTGTGCCCTCATCCAGGTCATTGATGAATATGTTGAACAGAACTGGTCCCAGCACCGACCCCTATGGGACCCCACTAGTTACAAGCCTCCAACTAGAATCCATCCCATTGACCACAACTCTGACTTCTTTCCTTCAACCAGTTCCCAATCCACTTCACTACCTGATCATCCAGACCACACTGCCTCAGTTTAGCCAGAAAGATGCTGTAGGAGAGTGTCAAACGTCTTACTGAAATCAAGATAAACCACATCCACTGCTCCACCATCATCTATCCAGCTGGTTATGTCTTCATAAAAGGCTATCAGGTTGGTCAAACATGACCTTCCCTTGGTAAAACCATGCTGACTGCTCCTAATGACCCCTTTGTCCTTGATATGCCTAAGGATAGTGCTAAGGATAAATTGCTCCATTACCTTTCTGGGGATGGAGGTGAGGCTGACCGGTTTATAGTTACCTGAGTCCTCCTTCTTACCCTTCTAACTTCTTATTTTTCAATTATGAAGAATAAAATGCAATTCCTATTACAAAGAACAGTTACTGCAGCAGGACAGAAGGAAAATGAGTCCACAGATAAACAGCACATGCTGATAGGGCTGCAGTCTCAAAGTACTTACAAGAAGATGCAGGAATCAAGAGCTGAGACAAGCACTGGAGTCCTGAACAGGAGGATTTACACTTTTACTGACGTGAGATCATGAGCATCCAGAAAGCATTACGCAGAAATTAAGGAAAACCAGATAGAAATAGTGGAACCTCTGTATCAAAAAAATTGGAAGTAAACAAAATGAAAAAGATTAAAAGGCCTCTATTAATGGTACTTATGTAAATGCTGGCATTAAAAGGCTAAGCATTGAAGAATTCTGTTCTCTCCATAAGGAGGTACATAGAGGAATCAACTGTAGCAAGCCTCAGTGAATTATTAGGTTGCCTACCTATATTTCCATATTGTCTTAGCTATGGTCTGTCTACTTTCTGAATGTATTAGTGAATAGTACAGTGACCAGGGATTATTAAAAGAAATCAGGAAAACCAATCAAAAAAACACCTCATAACCTCCCTGGTATTTGGTGGAAAGGCTATTGATAGATAACTTTCTGACACAGGTGGTGGAGAAGCCAAAGAGGAGAGGTGGTCTGCTGGACTTTGTACTAACAAACAAAGGAGGTCTGGTTGGGGAAGTGAAGGTTGGGGACAGCCTTGTCTGCAGTGTCCACAAGATGGTGGAGTTCAGGATCATGCAAGGAAGAAGCAGGGAAATAATTATGTTTGCAACCCTGGACATCAGGAGAGCTAACTATGACCTCTTCAATGACCTAGTTGGAGGAATCCCATGGGTTAGACAGGCAGGACCAAGAGTGTTAGTTAATATTCAAGCATCATTTCCTCCAAGATCAAAATTAGTGCATCCCTATGAGTAAAAAGTCAACCAAAGGAGGCAGAAGACCTGTATGGATGAGCAAGGAGCTTTTGGAAAAAATCAAATGGCAGAAGGAAGTTTAAAAATGTCGATAAAGGGACTGGCCACTTAGAAGGAATAGAGGTACATTGTCACAGAATGCAGGGGTGCAGTGAGGGAGCCTACAGCCTGCTTTAAAGTAAATATGGCAAGAGATGTAAAAGACAACAAGAAAGACTTCTTCAAGTACATCACTAGCAAAAGAAAGACTAGGGGAAATATGGGCCCACTGTTGAAAGAGGTGGTTGGCCTGACGATGGAGGTTACAGAGAAGGCAGAGTTACTGAATGCCTTCTTTGCTTCAGTTACTATTGCTAAGGCTGGCCCTTAGGAATCACAGTCCCTTGAGTTAAGAAAGTCTGGAGAAAGGAAGACTTTGCCTTAGTCAATGAGGAATGGGTTAGAGAGCCATTGTACTCCAAATTACTTTTTGTCAAGCCATGTTTCCTTTTGCATTCCAACTACTCCATTTGCACTGGAAATTATGGAATGAATTGTCACAACTGCTTGAAAAAAATCTCTGAATAAAGGACTTTCTGTATAACCTTGTGTGGGATAAGGGCCCAACTCACCATCTGTCAGGAATGAAGGCTAATTTACTATTCTTTGGGAGAAAGGTTGTTTGTGACCATGAGATTCTTCTGCTGTCTCTGGGGGTGGGCACCCACTGAGCTACTATGCTAAGCAGCTGAAGGAGGGAGTCTTGTGAAGATAAGATGGTCTTGTTTCAGCTAGAACAACAGAAAGCAAGCAGCTTTGACAGAGATCTTGAAGGCTACAGTGTCCAAGAGAAGACCTTTGCCTAATTAACAGCAGAGTTAATATTGAAGTGTACACCCCTAAGTATGGTAATGAGCTTAAAGTGCATGTTAAACATACATGGCCATGTTACTCAGCTCTTCTCCCAAATCAATCCAGACATCACCTAGAAGGCAGGGACAGGAGGGAGTAGGATATAAAAAGTTGTGAGGGAAATACCTCAGGCTGAGGAGGAGAAGACCGAATGTCCAGCAGAGACAGTCAACTGTCTGTACTCCTCTTCCTCCACTCAAGACAGGGATATCTTGGTAAGAATTGTGCCTGCAATGTGCATCATAACTTTTTCTAGCATCACTATTATATATTAGCACTATTATAAAAGCTTGCACCCCAGACAGTGTTGGGTGTTACCCAGAAATTATTGACTCAGGTTCGGTTTTCCTTTTTGCAGTTAGTGCATTTGTCAACGGCAATTCCAAACCCTTTGTTACCTATTGCTTTAATAAATTAAATCTACCTATTTTTAACTCAAATTCTATCAGTGAAAGTCCTCAGCAGGGCTCTGAAATAGGCAAACATTGGCTTTGCAAAACTGCTTTGGTGCAAGCCCTTAGGCCTCTGGCAAGCAAACATCAAATTCTTATCCTTGATGTGAAACCATACAAAGGCTGAAGTAAGAATAATAAACAAAAATCATACTTTAAACTTTGCTTAAATTGTGTTGGCACAGTTACAAGACCAAATAAGGAATATGTAATAAATCAGAAACACTGTGTTTCAATCAGGTCCGTATATACTAACCTCTGTCTTACAGCTTTTTCGTAAAACCTGATGGAGATGTGACGGTATTCATGCAAATCATAGCTGATATATGTACACAGTACTTGGGAGAGTTCTGCTGAAGAGGAAGTGAATGGACTGGGAAGTGGGATCATTGTAAATTATTTAGATTCATGGCAGTGACTAGAATAATTGAACTTTCTTGCCTGCAAAGGCATTGACTATAGCTATTCAGTAAACCTGATAACAAACCAAATGGAAAAAAAAATAGTGAAAAAGAGTTTTGAAATATTGATGTTGAAAGTGGGGCAGAGTGCTTTATGGAAAGGTAGGTAGATGATTAGCTGAACAAAAGAACTATCTTGCATAAGGCCCTGTATTTCAGCACTGAGGGGAAAACTGACACATCAGATTTGTACAACAAAAGGAAAAGGTTTATCAGCATTTAAATGAATTATATAACAACTATTGTTAATGCTTTGAAAAACTACAGTGGTTAAAGGAAGAACAGTCATAGCATAAAGAGCCTAAAAATGACCAAGTTCTGCCAGATAAAGTATTTAGAGAAAATAAAAAGCAGTAGAAGGATGTTGGAACAGTAAGACAGTTCTTCTTCTACTTGTAGATTTATACTAAGATTTGTATGTGTTACTTGTAAGTTTTTAGTATTATTTCCAATGGAAATATTGCTGCAAATATTTAGACTCTTGCTGTATATAATTTCCTACAGAAAATTGTCTTAAATTCACCATTAGTTGCACACAGAAAAACATCATACTTACTCAGAAAAAGGGCATATAACTTTTAGTTCTCTGTTTCCTTTAAGATATGTGATCTAGGACTTGGAGATCATCCTCTATAGTGGCCTAAAGGTTAGAGCACTTACCTGATAAGCAGGAGATACAACATTTCTTCCTCTGGAACAGTATCTGTATTGCACACCAAGTTGTGTCTTCATGAGATTACATTCTTCTCTGCAGCCACTATTAAATATAAGATACAACATATGTTCTTTGAGACAAGGATCAGAATACCCAACTCACCATTTGGAAGTCCTAAGCACTGCAGTGCAGCCTTCCATCAAGGTTGTTCCTCCCACTCCAGCCAGTACAGACTATGGCTTGTAAACTAGGGCATTTTCTGGGAAGTGACAGGTCTGCATCTATATTCTCCAGAATAGAGGAGTTATATGGAAATTAGTCGCTTTCTTTGTTGATGATTGCTTTTATGTACAATTATCATATTTTTTTCTCCTTCTTTACAAAAAATTATATCTATCTGTAATTTCTTACACCTCTAACTGTGGAACAAGCATTACCCCTTGCTGCCTCTTTATGGTGGGCTGAACTTTGCTGGCCACCAGATTCCCAACAAGCCATTCTTATCACTCTCCTTTCTCAATGGGACAGGGGGAGAAAATATGATGAAAAACTTATGGGTTGAGATAAGGACAGAGAGATCACTTATCGATTACCATCATGGGCAAACCAGACTTGATTTGGGGAAAATAATTTAATTTATTGCCAATTAACTGTCATAGTAGAATAGTGAGAAATAAGAACAAAGACTAAAACCACCTTCTCCTCACTCCTCACTTATTTCCAGGTTCAACTTCACTCCTGATTGCTCTGTCTTCTGCTGAACAGCACAGGGGGTAAGGCATAGGAAATGTGATCAGTTCATAATACTTTGTCTCTGCTTCTCCTTCCTCCTCATGCTCTTGCCCTACTCCAGCATGGGATCCCTCCAACAGGATACAGTCCTTCATGAACTTCTGCAACATGACTTCTTCCCATGAGCTGCAGTTCTTCATGAACTGCTCTGCATGGGACCTTTCCCCGGAGTGCAGTCTTTCAGAAAAGGAGAGCTCCAAGCATGGGTCCCCCATGGGGTCACATGTCCTGCCAGAAAACCTGCTCCAGCATAGGATCCCTCATGGGCTGCAGGAGAACAGTGTGCATCACCATTGTCTTCACCATGGGCTGCTGAGGACTCCAGTGCCTGGAGCAACTCCTCCCCCTACTTCTTCACCGACCTTGGTGCCTGCAGAGTGGTTTCTCACATATATTCTCAGTCCTCTCTCAGGTGCCACACAGTATTTTTTACCCTTTCTTAAATATGTTATCACATAGGTACTAGCAACATTGCTCATTGGCTCAGCTTTGGGCAGCAGAGGGTCTGCCTTGAAGTCAGATGGAACTGCTCTGTCTGACACAGGTGCAGTCTCCTGTATCTGCTTACAGAAGCTACTCCTGCAGCTCCTCCTCCTATCAAAATCTTGCCAGGTAAACCCAATACAATATTACAGTAACTAAGGACTATGCCTACTTTCTAGAACTTTCTTGAATTTAGGCTGCTTAGTCTGGGGCAATAGTGTTTGGAGTAGATTCAAAGATGTGTGAAGAATTATTTTTTAAAAAGGCAGAAGCAGCTGGGACCATATAGTGACTTCAAAGCAGGCAATGACAGTTTGATTTTAGTCTGGTGAATATAATATCTTTTTAATATAACCCATCCTAGTTAAGTGGGAGAAAACAGTCAATGAAACCTGCAATAAAAAGGCAAGGAAAGAGGAAAGAGAACAAAATTGCTTACTCATGATTTGCTCCATGTTTGTTTCCCCTTCTTCTTACAGGCTTTCCCTTTTCTTCTCTCCTCATTAACTCCAGTCCTGCTCTCCCTCCTGTCTTTTCTGCTGGTATTTCCATTTGTGTTAGAGAATCTACAACCTTTGCCTTTTTCTTCACTTTCAACTCTTTCCAACCCACGAACAATGCCCTGCAAAATGCCTTAACCTGGAGGGACAGCAACAAGCACTTGGACATCTCCCTTGTAGTAAATTCTCCACAGAAGCATAGCTCAGTGTCCTCTTCATGCTTCTCAGCATAGAGTATTTATTTTAATAAAAAATTTAACTTGAAGACTAAATATATTTTCTGTGTCATACAGACAGGAAAAGAGAGATGAGCTCAACATAAAGGTGATTGAAAAGTACTCAGGGTGATTAAAGCTCAGTAGTGCTTGAATGTTTCCAAGCAGCTCTGACCCATAACGGAGAGTTGGTCCTTCACAAAACTTAATGGAAGGCAGATGATTTTAATACTGAGTGAAATACATAAAACACAGTACATGCTTATCTAGGCTGCTACTGATTGCAATAGTTAGCTGGATTTAAAAAGGAAATGAAAAATTCATGTAAAGATAGTCTCTGAAAGCAAAGACATTCCTATTGTTAGAGATGAGTGGCTCATAATAGGAACCTACCAAAACAAAATTTGCACAGCTCAGTGAAGTATGAATAGAAACTTGGAGGGGAAAGCAAGGACAGAAATGGATAACAAAATATTTTCAGAGGAAAAAAAAGTTTGAAGTCTTTTCCTAACACCTCTTGTCCAAATTAAGGTAAAATCTATTTTTGAGGAAAGGAAAAGGGAAAAGAAGGGAAAAGGGGTTGGTTTACATTAAATATATATTAAAGGAAATAATATAATTTAAATCCTAGATAGAAAAGACAGTTCCTGATCCATCTATTTTGCTTTAAACACATTACTACATCACAAATGGCATTCAAAGAGCAAAGGTTACACACAGTTATTAAACAGACACTTGATTTTCATGTTGCACTTCATTATATCCTCATTACTAAGACAACTTTGTTTTTGATTATCCTTTTAACTGAATGAGAATTTAGGAAGTGCTAAAGTAGTAGGTCTTATGGTATTCAGGACCACAAAGAGGAATTGTATAATATTTCCAGTATTTGTTTTCATTTGTGTTTCTTTATTTAGTATTGTTTTCTATTGCTTCTTTAAAACAATTTTCTCATTGTAAAAAGGTACTTTTGTCTTCAGTAGTCTTTTTCAGAAAAAAAAATATGACATACAACAATCTATATCTGGGATACTAGAAAACCAAAATATGTTTTTCATAATGTTTATTAAAGAAATTAATAAAACAAATGCTTTAGTTGTATCATAAAATATACCAAGCACAAAAAAAAACAATCTTAAAAATAGCCTGCCTTGTCTGTGGGGGTGATGGAATACTTTCCAGAATATTTGGGTTGTCAAACGACTAGACAATATGTGAGAGAATCCTTGAATGCCATGGCATGCACTTGTAATGGAGCTGATTCTAGCCTGAGGTTTTCACCTCTAAACCATGATTATGTGTGAATAAGTCTATTTAGTATTATAATGGAGGAAAAAAAAAAAAAAGCATCTTTGGCTAATGCCTTCTGGTAATCCATCCAAATTTTCTGATTGACCAATTTATTACCATTGTTTTCTCTGGTACTACATTTAAATCAGCACAAGTTAGCTGCTACAGAAACATGGACCTATCTTCTGTTATTAAAGCAAATGACTATTCTGATCCAAGAAAGACTGATTTACTTGTCAGCTTCTCTACTGTAGATGTTAATACACTTGCTGTTCCACTGCAAAATTGTACTGTTCCCTTTGTCTACCTCAGGTGGTCACAACTACTCTGGTATACATAGTATTAACAATTTATTTCAAATGACTTGTCTTAAACTGACACCATACTCCAAGGATGTGTGAAACAAACATATGATCTCTGCCACTCCATAAACAAACCACTGAGAAAAAAAATGTTAATATTCCAATACTTAAAATTTAGCTTTTTCATTCTTGTGTGAGAAGAAATCATGTAGAAGGCTTGCATTTACTTTCTATTAGTATAGTTTAGGCTTGAGTAAGGCTGCCTAATACACATTTAACATGAATTAGAAACAAAGCTACTGCTAGTTCCCTTCAGATTATCTTTCTACAGCAACCCAGGAAGATAAAGATGAGTAGAATTCACTGACTTCTGCTGTTGCTCTACAAGTGTGCATGCAGTTTGCTTTTAAACACTTTCAATTACTGCACCTTGATATTTGAAAACTTGGTGCAAAAAACAAAAAACAACTCAGAAAGGGAGATTATAAAGATTATTGTTGCTGAAAAAAAAAAAAAAGGCAGGTTTTACCTCTCCTGTCAGTCCCTTTTCATTCCTGCTCTCCTGTTCATTAATATTTTGGTATTTAGCATGTTGGTTACAGTAACTAAGTGTTAATTTGTTCTTTGGCATGTTACACTGAGATGAACCTGATTAATTAAAACAGGAAGCACCATCCCTGAAGCACCATGACTGGTGCATTGGTGTTGATGCCTTGGGTTCAGCATATAATGAGACTCCTAGCTGCAGGCAAGAGGAGACTTCATGCTTTCCCATCTCTGGCGTGGAACAGAATTAAACATTAACTCGTAGCAGACCCCTGCTTATCAGCAACCTTGCTATTACTACACCGACCCTGATGTGCATAAGCAATATTTTCATCCACTTCCCAAGAGATTTATCTAGCTGTTGAAGTAGAAAATGAATATTTTACAGTTCACTTGTCTGATCAATTACCTACAAGCTGCTGCAGTATTTTATAGCCAGTGGGAGAACTGTGTAGGTGATGATAGAGAAATCTGGGGGGAATCTGTTAGCCAGCTACAAAAAAAGGGACTAAAATTGTGAATGAGCCATCAGTAACAGTCCTTTTGTTCATAAGAGTCCAGCCAGAAATTACAGTGTAACCAATTAAAGTACATAAATGATAATCAGCAGAATGTGAATTCCAGAGGTGAAGAAATTTGATTGTTTGATTGGGGGATAATGAAGTGCAGAAATTATTCAAAGACAACACCTTCTCAAGAAACATCTCCCTCAGTACTTCATTTGCCATTTTTGTCTTTTAGATAATTGGAAGAAACTCTTTCCTAGAGACACTTTGAAAATTAAATGAACTCAAAGTTAAATTGTGTACTCTTTCTAGAAAAGGCATTACTGATCACAATAAAAAAAAAGCTTCAACCACCTAATAGAAAAAGTTGTGTTGGCAATTCATTTTAAGAATGTTATATATGACATCTTGAATATGTTAGTGAAAACTTTCTTAACTGATTGCGTATGAATTATGTTTTCTCTCTAAAAAAACTGAGAGGAATATTATTCGGTCATTTACAGAACAAGTAGTGACAAGTTCAAATTCTTGTTTAAAAATGGTGAAAGCATAAAGAAGCAACATGGAAGATTCACAAGGTAGTTTGTGTTTGCCTGTTTAAAATTTCTCCAGTTTGGCCCAAGAGCTTTAAAAATATGTCCATTCTCTAATTTACAGACAACCCTGTGAGGGAAGTTTGCATTTGTAACAAGAAAATAAAATCTGATTTTTTTTAGTGATAACAACAAATATCACTTAGATTAAAATAAGTTTCAGGCTTTCAAATCTAAATAAGAAATAAATCTGGGTTCAGTTAAAATTCAGATATAGTACTGAGTGTCTGGCCTTTTTTTATATATTCTACAACATCATCAAGACGTAAACACTGTAAATATATGTTGTTGTCTGAGTACAAAATACTGGCCTCAGAGTACACACTTGATTAACTGCAGCTAGTTTTAGGAGGATGTGTCTTCCCTGTTGCACGCTTTTGATAAAGCTCTTCTTTATTGTTCCTTTATCAGTGTTTATTAAAAATGGAAAGACAAACTGAGGAATGAATTTATTTTTTCTATAATTAGTTTCTATTTTTACCTAGCCTTTGAACTGGACTTATTCAAAACATAAGCAAAATATTAGCTTTTTATATATATTAAAGAATTTATTGTCTCAAGTGACACAATTATTAATACCATCTTTCACTAACTTTTATTCTCAAAAATTTGCTCACATGACTTCAATGACACAGATTTTCCAAAGGGAAGAACAAAATCATCTACTGATATTTATTTCCATTTTTAAAATATCTTTTACTCCTTTTACCAAGTCTCCAAAACCTCATGCTTCAAAGATGTATGTTACTGTTTTGGCCCAAGCACACATGATAATCCACCACTGCAGAAGTTTAAAACCTCTTTCAAAGGCACATCACCTCTATTTCTGAAGCAAAGCATTTGAGACAGGACAACACATTCCCCTTGCACTACATATGTTTTCTGTAGAACAACCAATCTTTTAATATTTTACTTGCATTAAGTGTTTTAGTACATCCAAAACCAATAATCATCCAAAAGTAGCAATTATTTAAACAATTGTTAAAAACCTGTCTTGATACTAAATTTTAATGCAAATTATTTGTATCTTTAATTCCATTGGTGATAGATTCATTAATTTTCTAGACAGAAGTTTGCAATAGTCTACAGAAATGCTTAGTTAAATTTATAGTAATCCTTAAGAAATTTAACATTGAATTTTTATTCCATGTCTCTGTTTTGTAGATGTCTTTGTTGGAAAAGTGTGTCATCAACTTGCCTTTGTCATTTAGTCTGCTTAAGTTCCCCTTCAGCTGCAAGGTAGACACCTAAAATTAGCAATGTCACAGATGGCTTTTCCAGTCTGTCTGCTTTCCAGACCTGTTCATCTCTGAGTTGAGTAAATTCATTTGGCTTCAGTCATATCTGAAAATACTCTTGCTCCTTTAAATATACTTTCTTATGCACCCTCTGATAATGTTGAATTTGGGCAGCTGTACTTATACCTCCTGCCCAAAGTTCCCCATAGTTATGGAAAAATCTGACTGAAGAGCTTGAAAGAGTTAGTCATGGTTACTGGAACATAGCTCTCACCTGGCATGGTAGAAAAGGTTTTTGTAATGGCCACAGAGCTGAGAAGACTCCATGTTGGTGCAATGTAACATTTGCAAGAGGCATGGTCCCAAACAACAGTGATGCAGAGTGAGGGAATGCATACCCCACACTCCTCCCCCAGCTGTATCATGAAGCAGACAGAAGCTCAGGGTTGACCAGGCTAGGTGGGCTATGGGCAGGAAGGACCAATGCTCCATCACTACTTGGAGCAGACCATTAGCAGGTTTGTAGTAGGAGGTCTAAATTTATAGCCGATCTCACAAGACCAGTTTCTGTTTTTTCTGCAGTAAGATATCAATGTGAAACATACAGAAAATCCAGCAAGGAGCACAAGACCATGCCTGCCCAAAGGGCCAATTCCAAGCAAAATAGACATCTAAATTGAGGGGAGGGGTTTCTAATCTCAATTTTCATCTTTTATGAGGATAACCATAGTGTTTTAGGATACTACCATACTAACTAAAAACTAGTTAACACTATACTCTTAGACAAAAACGAGAGAAACAGCATGTCTTTTACATTTCAGAAACACATTTTATATTTTTAGATGTAAATAGTACTTCATGTGTAAAGTGTTTTCAAATTGGATTCATTTGAAATGTTAGGCAGCTGGAAGAAAAAAAAAAAAAACACAACCAAAAATCAAAGATGAAAGGACAGACTATTCTGTGGGGTACTCAACTTCACAGAGGAAGTCAGTGGAATAGGATAATAAAATAAATTTTAAAAGAGAGAGAGAGACAGAGATTTCTTCGAACCAGTCAACTATATTTCGTACCTGATAGGTTAAAAAAACTAGTGTCTTTTAGGACTGGATGGAGACTGAAAATTGCAACCTTTACATAGGTTTTAAGAATCCTCTGCTATATTTATTTTAATGTTTCAGTCCAATAAATATCTGAAGTCATTTTTTTGGTCTTGGAAAAGGCTTTGGTTAAAGTTCTAGCACATTACAGAACTTGACTGTGCTCTTATTGTGTTGCTAATGCGATATTTCCACTTTTTAGCCTAGCAGTAGTCTAGACCATTAGTTAAACTACATCACGAAACTGGATGGTTCTATGGACTGACTGTACACTGCAAATTGAGATAATTCTGTCATTCCCAGGTACCTTTGTGTGTAGGCTTCAAAAGCAGCTCCTTGTGTACAGCATATTAAAAATTGAAACAATGGCAAAAGCCCTGAAGACGTGGTTTCTCCCACTTTTGAGAGAATGAGTGGCTCAGTGTTTCACAGAATATAGATTTTCCTGGTGATAAATTCATGTCCACACACAGTGAAAGAAAAATGTATTTATATCCTTTATCAGAAGTAAAAACTTATGACACAGAGATCTGTAAATTATGTAGTAAAAAAAATGAAACAACTCTACAGACAATCTCTGAGCATATAAATTGTTTAATTGAAGTGAATAAACAATGTTAACAATGTTTATTCACTGTTGCAATTAAGGAATAAGGATACACAGTGGAACTAGCATCAATTTGAAAAGAATATAATCACTTTTTTCACATGAGACCTAATGAAACTAACTTATCACTAAAGGCTTTTTTAGAGGAGAGACATTTAAAGATGAATTAGACAAATTCATGCAGGATAGGTGGTATCAATAGCTATTACACACAATGTCCTGGATGCAACTAATGGCCCAGGAAATTCTTAAACTGCATACAGATTGAATAACATTCTATGCAAAGGATCCTTCTTTACCCCTATCCTGCTTCTTTAGCACCCCCTATTGACCACCACTAAAGATGAGATTCTGGGACAGAGGCTTTTGTTGGAACCCATTCTTGCAGTTCTTAAAAAGAAGTGATTATGTGTCCTGGTTTGAGTGAGAAGAACTTATTCTGTGCAGTGATTTTACTTTTCAGCTCTGTTCTTCTAACTAACTGCACTGTCTGAAGTTAGCAGCCTGTTTTCACAGACAGTGTCTGCTGCTAGAAGTGATAACACCCCATGTTTAAAGTTACTACCAAGGGTTGGTGTGCGGACCAAGGCCACTGCTGGATCTTGTGTACCACATTGGGGGGTGCAGGAAAGTGAAAGGCTGCACCTGCAGGGCAGAGTGGACAGGGCAGGTGACCCCAAACTGACCAACAAGGGATTCCATCCCATGTATGTCATATTCGGTACAAAGCAGAGCGATCTGGAGGGTCTATAGACTGCGTACTTGCTCACTGCTCTCTCTCTGGGGGCTCCCAGGCTCTTCTCACCTCTTGGACCTCTTTGCCAGCTTTGCTTGGCTCGGCTCGGCTCAGGTCCTCTTTCATTTCCTTCCTTGGAGCATCCAAGGAGGACTCCATTCTGCCTTCGATCCCAATCTGTGTGTTCCTGAATTCAGCTCCTGAACGCAGCTCCCATCTGCTGTGGGGCCCAATCTGGGACTCCCCCAGTGCCTGCTCCACAGCATTGATGATGGTGATGTAATTACCATCAGGGAGGTTGGGTTCAATACTGGTTTTGTATATACTTGTAAATATTCTAGTTGCATTATTATTATTTTCATTTTCATTAAAGCTGTTCTAGTTTCCTTTTCTAATTGCTAAGCTTCTCTCCATTATTCCCTTTCTCTTCCCCTTTGGGGAAGGAGGGGGGTTAATAAAGTGCCTGTTATAGGTCTAAGGGGCCACCCTGACCCTAAACCATGACAGATTTATTGGTGCCCAATGTGGAGCAACAGTCAGAGCTCTGATAGATTGTCCAAATAGTTCAAATTCCAGTTTGCTCACTTGAGAGAGTATTACTTCTTTCCTAAGTGTCTTTAAGAACTGGAAACTAAACCAGACTGCCTAAATGATGTCGTGTCTGAGAGCAGTGTCAGTTCATGTGTTTTTAGCATTTCTTTCTGAGTTAAATGCTGTACTCTTCCCTTATGTACCATACGCATTATGTTATTGTTTGCTTGTTCTCACTGTTTATCTGAAAGCTCCCGGGTTTGCGCACTGGGCGAAAGCTGCTGCTTTTCTGTGGTGTTTATCTCTGATTTATGTCGTGCTGAACTGAACAGCGGGGGGGTCTCTGTACTACGGGCATTACCTACTGGATTTCATAACTAGGACTACTTTTGGTTTTATCTCGGGAAGTGATACTGTTTCCCTGTACGCTAATCTGACTCCGCTAGATTTTAGAACTCCATTAAATTGTGAGGATTGTGGACATGGTTACTAACAAAATGTCATATTATTGTTATTATTTTCTAACGTTTTTACTGTGTGGCGTCAGATTAGTCATCAGTGCAGTTATACCGGTTGGGCAGCCACCAAAAGACGTAGAGTGTGTGCTACTTCCCTGCGGAAGGGAAGCATCCCTGAGGATGGCTGAGGAAACCAAGAGATCAGTTGAAAAACTGATTGAGAAAATAGAGAGGAGGGAGAACAGATCCAATTCTTCCCCTGAGTGGACCTGTGTTGAAGCCACTAGGAGAATACACTCTTCTTCGAGACCAGCTAAATAGGAGCAGTACATGCCACGATGTACCCTGTGGTCTCTTCTCCGTGCCTTTTGAAAGAAAATGAGCAGATGAGATGGAAAACCTACCTCTGCTCTACAGGCACGAGTACTCTACTTACAAGATAAAACAAAGAGAATTATTCCAGAAGAGAGGCTGCTCCAGTCCACTATGAGCAATTCTTTGGTCCAAGTACATGGGCCTCAGCTCAAAACATGAGTAGGGGGAATGAAAATATGATTCCTGTAGTCAATACAAATCCCATAAATAGTGTAAATCCCATAAACGGTGTAATTCTTGCAATCTACACATACCCTGTTAATCAGGTAAACCATGTGAACCCAGTGAACTACACAAACCCCAGTGCCAATTATGGACGCTACCCTCGGAATTAGAGGGGCCCTGCCTCCAGCCAGGTGGAGGAGAGGGACAACAGAGTTTATTGGACTGTGTGGA